>WNWK01006594.1:0-103889 GCA_009830355.1 Cherax destructor | reverse complement strand
TTATCTGTAGGATGGAGTATTAAGGAAACCATCCTGCTAGGTAAAGTATAACAGGAAAACCATCCTGCTAGGTAAAGTATAACAGGAAAACCATCCTGCTAGGTAAGGTAAAATATAACAGGAAATCCATCCTGTTAGGTAAAGTATAACAGGAAACCCATCCTGCTAGGTAAAGTATAACAGGAAAACCATCCTGCTAGGTAAAATATAACAGGAAAACCATCCTGTTAGGTAAAGTATAACAGGAAACCCATCCTGCTAGGTAAAGTATAACAGGAAACCCATCCTGCTAGGTAAAGTATAACAAACCATCCTGATAAGTAAAACATAACAGTAAAACCATCCTGCTAGGTAAAGTATAACAGGAAACCCATCCTGCTAGGTAAAGTATAACAGGAAAACCATCCTGCTAGGTAAAGTATAACAGGAAAACCATCCTGCTAGGTAAAGTATAACAGGAAAACCATTCTGCTAGGTAAAGTATAACAGGAAAACCATCCTGCTAGGTAAAGTATAACAGGAAAACCATCCTGCTAGGTAAAGTATAACAGGAAACCCATCCTGCTAGGTAAAGTATAACAGGAAAACCATCCTGCTAGGTAAAGTATAACAGGAAAACCATCCTGCTAGGTAAAGCATAACAGGAAAACCATCCTGCTAGGTAACGTATAACAGGAAAACCATCCTGCTAGGTAAAGTATAACAGGAAAACCATCCTGCTAGGTAAAGTATAACAGGAAAACCATCCTGCTAGGTAAAGTAAAACAGGAAAACATCCTGCTAGGTAAAGTATAACAGGAAAACCATCCTGCTAGGTAAAGTATAACAGGAAGCCCATCCTGCTAGGTAAAGTATAACAGGAAAACCATCCTGCTAGGTAAAGTATAACAAACCATCCTGCTAGGTAAAGCATAACAGGAAAACCATCTTGCTAGGTAAAGTATAACAGGAAAACCATCCTGCTAGGTAAAGCATAACAGGAAAACCATCTTGCTAGGTAAAGTATAACAGGAAAACCATCCTGCTAGGTAAAGTATAACAGGAAAACCATCATGCTAGGTAAAGTATAACAGGAAAACCATCCTGCTAGGTAAAGTATAACAGGAAAACCATCCTGCTAGGTAAAGTATAACAGGAAAACCATCCTGCTAGGTAAAGTATAACAGGAAAACCATCCTGCTAGGTAAAATATAACAGGAAAACCATCTTGTGTGAAAATATGACAGATCAACTATGAACATAGGAGCAGGCGTAGCTAGCAGAACAGACATCGGTGGCAGGAACACAGGCATCTTTGGCTGGTGGCAGCATCCCTGGCTGGAAGAAATGTCACTGTTAGTTCAATAACTTTGTCATGCAATCTCCAGTCATCCTGTGGGTTGTAGTCAGAAGACTAAAGATACATAATAGGTCAGGAACTGGGCGAGAGCTAAACAGGTAAGTGGTAATGAATGTTTTGCAAGTTAATCTGCTGGAAATAATATTACAAGTTTATACACACACGAATTATGTCATAAAAAATCTCAATATAGCTTGTATATTGTCATGAATTATTTCAAATACCCATTATTTTAGCAAAGTATGGTTGAATTTTAACATGGTTAGGTGTTATTTACAGTAGTAAAAGGTGGTACTGACCAGAAGGTATTACTGGTTGGAGGGAAATCACTGGCTGGAACAGTCCTCACCAGCAGTAAGAGTGATCACTGGCTGGAACAGTCCTCACCAGCAGGAAGAGTGATCACTGGCTGGAACAGTCCTCACCAGCAGGAAGAGTGATCACTGGCTGGAACAGTCCTCACCAGCAGGAAGAGTGATCACTGGCTGGAACAGTCCTCACCAGCAGGAAGAGTGATCACTGGCTGGAACAGTCCTCACCAGCAGGAAGAGTGATCACTGGCTGGAACAGTCCTCACCAGCAGGAAGAGTGATCACTGGCTGGAACAGTCCTCACCAGCAGGAAGAGTGATCACTGGCTGGAACAGTCCTCACCAGCAGGAAGAGTGATCACTGGCTGGAACAGTCCTCACCAGCAGGAAGAGTGATCACTGGCTGGAACAGTCCTCACCAGCAGGAAGAGTGATCACTGGCTGGAACAGTCCTCACCAGCAGGAAGAGTGATCACTGGCTGGAACAGTCCTCACCAGCAGGAAGAGTGATCACTGGCTGGAACAGTCCTCACCAGCAGGAAGAGTGATCACTGGCTGGAACAGTCCTCACCAGCAGGAAGAGTGATCACTGGCTGGAACAGTCCTCACCAGCAGGAAGAGTGATCACTATCTGGAACAGTCCTCACCAGTAGGAAGAGTGATCATTGGCTGGAATAGGCATTGTTAGCAGGAAGAGTGATCACTATCTGGAACAGGCATTGTTAGTGGGAAGAGTGATCACTGGCTGGAACAGGCATTGTTAGCAGCAAGAGTGATCACTGGCTGGAACAGGCATTGTTAGCAGGAAGAGTGATCACTGGCTGGAACAGGCATTGTTAGCAGGAAGAGTGATCACTGGCTGGAACAGGCATTGTTAGCAGGAAGAGTGATCACTGGCTGGAACAGGCATTGTTAGCAGGAAGAGTGATCACTGGCTGGAACAGGCATTGTTAGCAGGAAGAGTGATCACTGGCTGGAACAGGCATTGTTAGCATGATCACTGGCTGGAACAGGCATTGTTAGCAGGAAGAGAGATCACTGGCTGGAACAGGCATTGTTAGCGGGAAGAGTGATCACTGGCTGGAACAGGCATTGTTAGCAGGAAGAGTGATCACTGGCTGGAACAGGCATTGTTAGCAGGAAGAGTGATCACTGGCTGGAACAGGCATTGTTAGCAGGAATAGTGATCACTGGCTGGAACAGGCATTGTTAGCAGGAAGAGTGATCACTGGCTGGAACAGGCATTGTTAGCAGGAAGAGTGATCACTGGCATGAACAGGCGTTGTTAGCAGAAGAGTGATCACTGGCTGGAACAGGCATTGTTAGCAGGAATAGTGATCACTGGCTGGAACAGGCATTGTTAGCAGGAAGAGTGATCACTGGCTGGAACAGGCATTGCTGTTAGTTTAATAACGTTATGCACCGCATACCCACCCTATGGGCAGTAGTCAAATGATTACTCACCTAACGAGTTTAGGATCTTGGTCATAGTTAAGCAAGTTACTGGGATAAAGAAGTACTTGTGAAAATTATCTGATAATTGCAATGAGTTATTTATACATACTTATAGCGAGTTTAAAAAAATATAATGTGGATTATATATTGTTATGAGTTATTTAGGATACCCAATATTTTAGTCAAGTATGTTTGAATTAAAACCAATGTAAGTGCTTATCAGTTATTTACAATAGGCAGAGGCATCAGTGGCTAGACGAAGAATTACTGGCTGCAGAGGCAGGAACACACTGCTGTCTACCAGAAACACTTCATTGCATTACTAGGTATAGTATTTGTATTATGGTTAACCTTGTATTAGTAATTATTACCATTATTATAGATTATCGATAATGAAACTATTACATTGATACATTCATTAGTAAACTAGATTATAAAATAATTCAAGTTGGTTCATATACATTACCTGGTATTTGAGCATATAGGTGATAAGGTTGATTATGTGGACTATACTCAGGCCTCACAGTTGAGTTCGACACACTTCTTCACCTGTTGGAGTATTGAAGGAAACCATCTGCTGATGAAACGTAACAGGCATCACTGGCAGGGAGAGGCATTGCTGGCAGGGAGAGGCATCACTGGCATGGCAAGGCATCACTAGCAGGGAAGCATCACTGGCAGAGAGAGGCAGCTTTGTCAGGGAGAAATATCACTGGCAGCCAGAGGCATTGCTAGCAGGGAGACATCACTGGCAGGAGAGGCATCTTTGGCAGGGAGGCATCACTGGCAGGGAGGCATCACTGTCAGGGAGGTGCATCACTGGCAGGTAGAGGCATCACTGGGAGGGTGAGGCATTGCTGGCATTGAGAAGCATAACTGACAGGGAGAGGCATCACTGGCAGGTAGAGGCATTGCTGGCAGGGAGAGGCATCACTGGTAGGGAGAGGCATCACTAGCAGGGAGAGGCTTCTATGATAGGGAGACATCACTGTCAGAGAGAGGCATCACTGGCAGGGAGAGGCATTGCTGGCAGGGAGAGGCATCTATGGCAGGGAAGCATCACTGGCAGGGAGAAGCATCACTGGCAAGGAGAGGCATCACTGGCAGGGTGAGGCATCACTAGCAGGGAGGCATCACTGGCAGAGAGGCAGCTTTGTCAGGGAGAAACATCACTGGCAGCCAGAGGCATCGCTAGCAGGGAGGCATCACTGGCAGGAGAGGCATCTTTGGCAGGGAGGCATCACTGGCAGGGAGGCATCACTGTCAGGGAGGTGCATCACTGGCAGGAAGAGGCATCACTGTGAGGGTGAGGCATTGCTGGCATTGAGAAGCATAACTGACAGGGAGAGGCATCACTGGCAAGTAGAGGCATTGCTGGCAGGGAGAGGCATCACTGGTAGGGAGAGGCATCGCTAGCAGGGAGAGGCTTCTATGATAGGGAGATATCACTGGCAGAGAGAGGCATCACTGGTAGGTAGAGGCATTGCTGGCAGGGAGAGGCATCTATGGCAGGGAGGCATCACTGGCAGGGAGAGGCATCACTGGAAAGGAGAGGCATCACTGGCAGGGAGAGGCATCACTGGCAGGGTGGGGCATCACTGGCAGGGAGAGGCATCACTGGCAGGGAGAGGCATCACTGGCAGGGAGAGGCATCACTGGCAGGGAGAGGCATCACTGGCAGGGAGAGGCATCACTGGCAAGGAAAGCATCACTGGCAAGGAAAGCATCACTGGCAGGGAGAGGCATCACTGGCAGGGAGAGGCATCACTGGCAGGGAGAGGCATCACTGGCAGGGAGAGGCATCACTGGCAGGGAGAGGCATCACTGGCAGGGAGAGGCATCACTGGCAGGGAGAGGCATCACTGGCAGGGATATCTGAAACACTTTCCTGCATTGCTTAGTATAGTACATAAATTATGTTTATTATTATTGTCAATATTGCTATAATTACTGTTATGATTATTATATATTGATAATGAACCAGTTACACTGATACACAACTATAATATATTAATTTTTAAATACAATATTAAAATAATGAATGTTAGCTGATATACATTACATATAGGTGGTTCAGTTAGGATACCTGGTCTACGGACCACGTATCCAGGTAGGATACGTGGTCCATATGTCTCCCAGTTGAGTCTGACACACTTCTTCACTTGTTGGTTGGAGTATTGAGCAAAACCATCCTGTGTGATAAAACACTTAAGGGAAAACTATCTTGCATTACAAAAAAATGCAATGACAGGAAAACCATTCTATGATGGAAAATAACAGGGAAAAATCATCTTTTAATGGAATATTCTGTTAAAACTATCATTTGTGATAGAATTGATAAAAATATATAATGGAATACGTGACAACCATTCACAATATGGCAGTAAAACTATGGTATGATACAATATAATACTATCCTGTATGATGAAATATAACTATTGTGTACGATGGAGTACACAAGCCCATACTGTATACAGAGTGATACAAAAACATCATCCTGGTTATGAAATAGGAAAAAACTATCCTGTGACTAGATGAGTCACACCACTGTGTTGACTGCAACTCCCCGACTTCACTGACTGGAACACAACATACAAAAATTGAGCAATACAGTAGGCATACTGGCCCATACTAGGCATGCCAAACTCACACTCAAACACTAACACTCATGTTGACCATCATGTTATGCAGGTTTCTGCATGGCATTTAAATATACGTAATATATAGCTATTGGAGAAGTGTGCCATAAATTTCAGGTAATTAGGAAAAACAGTAATAATAATGTATAACCTTTAGATAAATGTAAATGATAATTTTAGAAATATGCTGTGCTTTTGGTGAATACTGTAAAGTAAGTTTAAGCGGTGAAATAGAGAAATCCAGCTAGGGATTTATTTTCCAAATGTTTGTGGTGAGGGTGGCGGCGTCGCTTGGGTTACACATGTGCACAGCATGGATAGCGGGTGGCGAGACGGAGCCTGGGTTCAGCTAAGTTTGTGATGTTGTATTCCCTTTTTGTGTAGCTAACTCAAGCCATAGGCACCTTTTATTCTAACATAGTTTTGTCAAAGCGTGACTGTGGGCTCGTTTGGCATAGAACTTGATCACTTTTATGTTAGGCGAGTTTCACATGTCCGCAATCTTATAGCCTCAGACTGTTAAAGTAATTTTACATATGAGCAGTGCCAAAAAGTCCATGATTGTGTGACTAATTCTCCAGTTATAATGTTTGTTTATTTCCTTTTTTTCCCCTTTTGCCTAGCGGTGTCCGTGTGGACCCCGCTAGCAGAGTGAGACCTATGGTCTAGGGGTGGGGGTGTTATGCAGGTTTCTGCATGGCATTTAAATATACGTAATATATAGCTATTGGAGAAGTGTGCCATAAATTTCAGGTAATTAGGAAAAACAGTAATAATAATGTATAACCTTTAGATAAATGTAAATGATAATTTTAGAAATATGCTGTGCTTTTGGTGAATACTGTAAAGTAAGTTTAAGTGGTGAAATAGAGAAATCCAGCTTGGGATTTATTTTCCAAATGTTTGTGGTGAGGGTGGCGGCGTCGCTTGGGTTACACATGTGCGCGGCATGGATAGCGGGTGGCGAGACGGAGCCTGGGTTCAGCTAAGTTTGTGATGTTGTATTCCCTTTTTGTGTAGCTAACTCAAGCCATAGGCACTTTTTATGGTGTACCAGTACACACCCTGGGCTCGGACATGGTCGGGGCCCGGAAGGACGAGTGTGAACTGAAGAAATAGGAGGAGATGTGTTCTGGAGGATGGGAGTGGTGGCTGGGCTGACCGCTTAGTGAATTGTTTTGTTTTTGAAGTGACCACCCGGCCGCCTTCTCCGTCCTGTACTGTTTTTGAGGGGGTTTGGCTAATTGATATGTGAAGAGGTGTGTTTGGAATGTATATAGTTTATTATAAGTAAATAAATTTATATTTTCTTACCTAGGAATTTTTGTGTGGAACCTTCTGATACCCTAACCCAGTGGAGCACTAAACCACCCTGGTAATACCAGCTTTGTTTATGGGGATAGACCTGGAAGGCCTAGTTTTACAGGTGTTTTGTGTAACTTTTACCCTTTGCCCTTAGACAAGGCATTAGGCCTCAGGGAAACCCCAATTTCTGCGTAACACATCACTAGACACTTGAACATTACTAAGTGGAAAGTGCACTGCTTTCTATACTGTGCCCCTAATTGGAACCCATGCTGTTTATTGGAACCTGTGAAATTGGGAAAAAAGGCATTATTGGCTGAGAAACACATTGATATTTGGAAGGTGTTACTGTCTGGAAAAAAATGGAGAAATGACATCATTACAGGAAAAAGGGCATAGCTGGCTGCAAGGGATTGCTGGTAGGAGAAAAGGCACTGATGGCTGGAAAAAAAGACATAAGGGTTATTAAGGTAATATTTATTTCTAACTATAGATGACTAACCTATTAAATAGATTACAACACAACATATATATTAATGATTATACCTACATATATCAATACTATAAGCACAGGAACAAGAATCACTGGCCGGAAGCAACATCGCTGGCTGGAAACGGCATCGCTGACCGGAAGCAACATCGCTGGCTGGAGGGATCGCTGGTCGGAAGCAACATCGCTGGCTAGAAGAGGCATCGCTGGGTGGAAGAGACATCGTTTTCAGGAACACACTTCTGCATGTCTGAAACACTTCGTTGCATTTCTTAGTAGATATATTATTATTATACATTTCTTAGTACATGAATTATAATTATTGTTGGTACTGTCAATCTTGCTATAGTTATTAATATTATGATTATTATAGATTATTGATAACCAGTTACAATGAGACAAATTAATATATTATTTTTTTTTAAATAATGAATGTTAGCTGATATACATTAAATATAAGTGATTCAGGTAGGATACCTGAACCATACTCCCATCTCCCAGCCATCGTTGCTGGAAGCGGCATGGCTGGCTGGAAGAGGCATTGCTGGCTGGAAGAGACATCACTGGCTGGAAGAGATATCGCTGGCTGGAAGAGACATCGCTGGCTGGAAGAGACATCGTTTTCAGGAACACACTTCTGCATATCTGAAACACTTCACTGCATTTCTTAGTAGATATATTATTATTATTACTATTATTATGCATTTCTTTGTACATGAATTATTATTGTTGTTACTGTCAATCTTGCTATAGTTATTAATATTATGATTATTATAAATTATTGATAATGAACCAGTTACATTCAGATAATATATTAATTTTTTTTTAAATAATGAATGTTAGCTGATATACATTAAACTAAGTGATTCAGGTAGGATACCTGAACCATACTCGCGTCTCCCAGTCGAGTGTCACACACTTCTTCACTTGTTAGTTGGAGTATTGAGCAAAACCATCCTGTGTGATACAATATAACAAAGCCATCCAGGAAAATTATCTTGAATGACAGAATACGAAAAATATTGTGAAAAAAAAATAAAGAAACACATCTTGTGATGGCATATACCATAAAAACCATCATCTGTGATGGAGTTTAAGAGGAAAACCATCCTATGGCATACATGTCTTCGGTGGCATCAGTGCCTAGAAACGAGGCATCGCTGGTAAGAAACGAGGCAATGCTGGTAAAGAAACTAAATGAGGCATCGCTGGTAAGAAACGAGGCAACGCTGATAAGAAACTAAATGAGGCAACACTGGTAAGAAATGAGGCATCGCTGGTAAGAAACGAAACGAGGCATCGCTGGTAAGAAACTAAATGAGGCATCGCTGGTAAGAAACGAGGCATTGCTGGTAAGAAACTAAATGAGGCATTGCTGGTAAGAAACTAAACGAGGCATTGCTGGTAAGAAACTAAACGAGGCATCACTGGTAAGAAACGAAACGAGGCATCGCTGGTAAGAAACTAAACGAGGCATTGCTGGTAAGAAACGAGGCATCGCTGGTAAGAAACGAGGCAACGCTGATAAGAAACTAAATGAGGCAACACTGGTAAGAAATGAGGCATCGCTGGTAAGAAATGATGCATCACTTGTAAGAAACGACGCATCGCTGGTAAGAAACGAAACGAGGCATCGCTGGTAAGAAACGAGGCATCACTGGTAACAAACTAAACGAGGCATTGCTGGTAAGAAACGAAACGAGGCATCGCTGGTAAGAAACGAGGCATCACTGGTAACAAACTAAACGAGGCATCGCTGGTAAGAAACGAAATGAGGCATTGCTGGTAAGAAACTAAACGAGGCATCGCTGGTAAGAAACAAAACGAGGCATTGCTGGTAAGAAACTAAACGAGGCATCGCTGGTAAGAAACGAGGCATCGCTGGTAAGAAATGAAACGACTCATTGCTGGTAAGAAATGAAACGAGGCATTGCTGGTAAGAAACTAAGCTTTGCTGGTAAGAAATGAGGCATCGCTGGTAAGAAACGAGGCATCGCTGGTAAGAAACGAGGCATCGCTGATAAGAAACAAGGCATCGCTGGTAAGAAACGAAACGAGGCATCACTGGTAAGAAACGAAATGAGGCATCGCTGGTAAGAAACGAAATGAGGCATTGCTGGTAAGAAACGAGGCATCGCTGGTAAGAAACGAGGCATCGCTGGTAAGAAACGAGGCATCGCTGATAAGAAACGAGGCATCGCTGGTAAGAAACGAAATGAGGCATCGCTGGTAAGAAATGAAACGAGGCATCGCTGGTAAGAAACGAAACGAGGCATCGCTGATAAGAATCGAAACGAGGCATCGCTGGTAAGAAACGAAACGAAGCATCGCTGGTAAGAAACGAAATGAGGCATCGCTGTTAAGAAACGAGGCATTGCTGGTAAGAAACGAGGCATCGCTGGTAAGAAACGAGGCATCGCTGGTAAGAAACGAGGCATCACTGGTAAGAAACAAGGCATCGCTGGCTGGATTAGACACTTGCACTATGGTTAAAATTATTATGGCTGCCATGTTAGTGTTTTAGTGTTAGGATTGTTAAACTATTATTGCTACAATGGTTATTTTTCCTAAACTACCAGTGACCAACCTATTATACAGATTACTTCACTACGTATATATTAATGATTACAGGAACATAGTAAATATTAATACATGATAGACATATTTTATATTTGAGTATACATGTGCCCTAGGTATGTTGTGTGGACCACAGTGAAGCCTGCCAGATGAGGCTGACACACTTCATTACGTGTACGATGGAGGATGAAGGGAATCCTTTCAGTGTCAGGATTAAGATGCTGTAGAGAAAAGGTTATAGTGAAGTTAACCAATTTTCTTATTCTCTATAAAAAAAAATTATTAAAAGGGGGAAACATAACCATTAACACTAAATACGTATGAGGCCTCATACTTCAAGCCTAATGACTTCCAAATACTATATTTCTATCATAGTGGAATAGCAAGAGACCTGTAAGGTCTGATACTTATCCAGGTTGAAGTTGGCATTGGTGGTCCATGCAGACGAGGCGAAGATAAAGTTGCATCATTAATCCACATCCAATGAATTGTTTTTGTATTTCTTTTCTCCATACGATGAAGGGGGAAGGCACATTGCACCAGTTGACTTCAATCCTTAACTTCGTGTCAACACATCAGAGTGGGGTGTATAAGGCTTAGCATATAGGCTATTAAGAATCTGAAAAAAAAAAATCTGTTAATCCAACATTTGGTATAATCTAATACACTAGGAATTAGGTAAGCAGAAAACCTGGTAAACACAATATAGAATTTGTGGAGAAATTTCTCCAGGAGGGGGGGGGGGTATCGGCTCCCTTCAGCCCTTTCAACTGATGGTCCAGCCCTCTCAGAAAGGGCAGTGGGGGCTGAAAGGAGCCGATACCCCCCTTGAGAAATTTCTCCACAGAATTAGCAATAGCACAAGGCAAAAGAATGACACCCTTAATGGGTATGTATGCTCGTGTTATCTAACAGAAACAGGTGGTTCTAAAGATTTTACGTACTGTAAGCAAGTTAACATAAATTATTCAGAAAAACTAGTTAACTGAATTGTTGTTCTTGGTGTTGCATACCATTGATATAATCAAGTTGACAAATCAGACACACACAGGAGGCAGGATCCATACATAGCTTTAAGGAGAGGTATGATGAAGCTCATGGAGCGGGTAGAGTGACCGAGTAGCAGCCAGTGAAGAGGCTGGGCCAGGAGCTGTGACACGACCCCTGCAACCACAACTAGGTGAGTACACACACACACACACACACACATATATATATATATATATATATATATATATATATATATATATATATATATATATATATAATCGTGGTTATTTAGTACTAAACATTTACAGGAGGGCCCCTCTTATATAGCAGGTGTTTTTGGGTTACTGTTGTAAAGTGAAATCTAGTTTTTTGTTTTTTTTAAACACATTATTTACCTTCAAATATTTTCGTCCTTAGCATATAGCTATTATTCATTTTACCATGGTAAAATGAATAATCTTAATATGTATATATTAATCAAGACAAAATCCAGGTAATTCAGCCAGACCCATAATTAGCTTCACAGGCTCAATTAACTACAAATTATCCAAATTCCTAATAGATATGTTGATCCCAATTGTTGACAAAGTTTCTAACTTTCATGTTAAAAATAATATTGATTTAGTCACTAAGCACCATGACTGATTTAAATGGTTAGTTTTGATGTCACTTCATTGTTCACAAAAGTTCCCATATTAACAAATATTGGATAACTTCTTGCCTATAATCCAACATTGTGTTTACTTACCTAATCTGCTGGTAATGGCGGCATCACTGTGCACTGCTGTTGTATCCATTTTGGCTCAGAACACGCAAAATAAGAAGAAAAAAAAAGGTTGGCACCACAGACAGACTTCATGCAGCGGTCACAGGTCAACTGAGGTGAGTAACGGTCGTTTGGTTTGAATCTGCCCACTTCCAGGTCTGCCAACTCTCCTATTGTATTTATATTTTACATTTAAGCATTGGTTAGGAGCCTTGCTTTAAGGCATAAACTAATTCTGTAAGTGGATATGTTTGACACAGGCGACTAATTCCTTAGTAATGTATAAATCATTTATTTTACATTATATGTGTATATTTGGTAATGTTGGTACCCCCGCCGCAGCAGCGACAAGCGCCATATAAATTGCGCACCGAAATGTATGTATTTTTATTTACGTTATGGACCCATAACATATTTTTTTTCTTTGATAATGGTGTTGAGGGCACACAAGGGTCCATAATAAAGTATATTATACAAATGTAAGCGAGGGTAAACAGCACTTGCTTGATAACTGCACATAGGCGCCACATCATTTATAAATATCTCTTTGATATGTTTCGTCTTCCATTGAATACCTACAGAAATTCTACTCAAATTAAAGGACGACAGACATAGAGTAACTCAGCTGCCACCTATTGTACATGAATGGTATATAATGCCCACAAGATGGAGTTACTTTAATATGTATATTATGCAGCCCATACCCATGGTGTGGGCGGTAGTCACCCCATACCCATGGTGTGGGCGGTAGTCACCCCATACCCATGGTGTGGGCGGTAGTCACCCCATACCCATGGTGTGGGCGGTAGTCACCCCATACCCATGGTGTGGGCGGTAGTCACCCCATACCCATGGTGTGGGCGGTAGTCACCCCATACCCATGGTGTGGGCGGTAGTCACCCCATACCCATGGTGTGGGCGGTAGTCACCCCATACCCATGGTGTGGGCGGTAGTCACCCCATACCCATGGTGTGGGCGGTAGTCACCCCATACCCATGGTGTGGGCGGTAGTCACCCCATACCCATGGTGTGGGCGGTAGTCACCCCATACCCATGGTGTGGGCGGTAGTCACCCCATACCCATGGTGTGGGCGGTAGTCACCCATACCCATGGTGTGGGCGGTAGTCACCCCATACCCATGGTGTGGGCGGTAGTCACCCCATACCCATGGTGTGGGCGGTAGTCACCACCCATGGTGTGGGCGTATCACCCATACCCATGGTGTGGGCGGTAGTCACCCATACCCATGGTGTGGGCGGTAGTCACCCCATACCCATGGTGTGGGCGTGTCACCATACCCATGGTGTGGCGTAGTCACCCCATACCCATGGTGTGGGCGGTAGTCACCCCATACCCATGGTGTGGGCGGTAGTCACCCCATACCCATGGTGTGGGCGGTAGTCACCCATACCCATGGTGTGGGCGGTAGTCACCCCATACCCATGGTGTGGGCGGTAGTCACCCCATACCCATGGTGTGGGCGGTAGTCACCCCATACCCATGGTGTGGGCGGTAGTCACCCCATACCCATGGTGTGGGCGGTAGTCACCCATGTGGGCGTGTCATCACCCATGGTGTGGGCGGTAGTCACCCCATACCCATGGTGTGGGCGGTAGTCACCCATACCCATGGTGTGGGCGGTAGTCACCCCATACCCATGGTGTGGGCGGTAGTCACCCCATACCCATGGTGTGGGCGGTAGTCACCCCATACCCATGGTGTGGGCGGTAGTCACCCATACCCATGGTGTGGGCGGTAGTCATCAACAGTGAATGGGTCAGGAACCTGACCCAAGGTTGCGATAGCTGAACAAGTTACAAAGGTGATGAATCATCAACACGTCTATACATGGTCACAATCATGACCAAGTTACAAAGGTAATGAATCATCAACACTTCTATACATGGTCACAATCATGACCAAGTTACAAAGGTGATGAATCATCAACACTTCTATACATGGTCACAATCATGACCAAGTTACAAAGGTAATGAATCATCAACACGTCTATACATGGTCACAATCATGACCAAGTTACAAAGGTAATGAATCATCAACACTTCTATACATGGTCACAATCATGACCAAGTTACAAAGGTAATGAATCATCAACACGTCTATACATGGTCACAATCATGACCAAGTTACAAAGGTAATGAATCATCAACACGTCTATACATGGTCACACTCATGACCAAGTTACAAAGTAATGAGCCGTTCACACGTCCACACCCGGTCATAACTGTAATGAGTTATTAGTGTAAATATTAATTGTTGGGTCTCACACACACACACGCAAACAGACACACGCGCAAACATACACACGCACACAGACAGAATGTTCCAGAGATGGGACACAGCGACAAGGGGTCACAGTTGGAAGTTGAAGACTCAGATGAATCATAGGGATGTTAGGAAGTATTTCTTCAGTCACAGAGTTGTCAGGAAGTGGAATAGCCTAGAAAGTAACGTAGTGGAGGCAGGATCCATACATAGCTTTAAGAAGAGTTATGATAAAGCTCATGGAGCGGGAAGAGTGACCGAGTAGCTGCCAGTGAAGAGGCGGGGCCAGGAGCTGTGAATCAACCTCTGCAACAACAACTAGGTGAGTACACCTACACACACACACAATAAATGACATGCCCATGCACTCTGCTCCAGGCCCAGACTCGTGGAACTCAGTGTTCATCAAGAATTGCAAGAAGCCCCTATCACATGCTCTTAACATCCTATGGAGAGGGAGCATGGACACAGCTGCTAAAAACAACAGACATAGCCCCGCTCACAGTAAAGTTAGTTTGATATCTTTATTATGCACCCCATACCCATCCTGTGGGCGGTAGTCAAAAGATTACAGAGGTACATAATGGGTCCAGGGACTGGACCTCAAAGTTTGATAGCTGAGCAAGTTACAAAGGTAATGAACTCAGATGGTCACAATCATGACAAGTTACAAAGGTATTTGCAGATTACAGAGGTATATATAGGGTCCAGAGACTGGGCCCCATAGTTTTGATAGCTGAACAAGGTACAATGGTAATTAATTCACTAGTTACAAGGTAATGAATCATGTAAGTAAATTTACTTACGTCTGTACATGGTTGCACTCATGAACAAATTATAAAGCAATGAGCAATCTATTAGTCTACACCCAGCTACAACTGTAATGAGTTATTGGTGCAAATTTTAATTGTTGGGTCACACACACACACACATATACATATACACATACATATATACACATACACACGCATACATGTATATACATACACACATACACATACACACATGTACATACACACACACACACACACGTGTCAATGCTTTATTTACAGGGAGCAAAGTCAGGGTATTTTTCCAGAATGGTCTGTAATATACCACTGTGGATAAAATACTTTGACATATCTTGAACATTTCTGAATGAGTAGTCTCTGAATTCATTAATTTTATCGCACTCCAGTACATAATGACGCAGGGTGTGACAATAATCCAACTGGCAAAGTTTACATCTTGTTTGGTCTACATCTGGTGGTGGTGATTTAACCTGCCAAAGATACTTGTAACCCAGCCGGAGGCGGGCGGTAGTGACATCCAAGAGTCTGCTTATTTTGTTGGATGCACCATAGACATGTGGCTCCTCCTGCATGATAGAATGATGATAGATGGACTGACTGGTGTCAAACTCCCTGAGTCTTAAGTCAATAAAATTCAGTTGAAGTTCTTTTCGTATTATTGTTCTCAAACTGCTAACTGACAAGCCAAGATTGTAAAACAATAGCAAAGAACTATAGACTGATAGTGCTAACGTCCCACATCATAAAAATCTTTGAAAGGGTTCTAAGAAGCAAGATCGCCACCCATCTAGATACCCATCAGTTACACAACCCAGGGCAGCATGGGTTTAGAGCAGGTCGCTCCTGTCTGTCCCAACTACTGGACCACTATGACAAGGTCCTGGATGCTCTAGAAGACAAACAAAATGCAATTGTTACTAATATACACATACTTTGCAAAAGCCTTTGACAAGTGTGACCATGGTGTAATAGCACACAAAATGCGTGATAAAGGAATAACAGGAAAAGTTGATAGATGGATCTATAATTTCCTAACAAATAGAACACAAAGAGTAGTTGTCAACAGAGTAAAGTCTGAGGCGGATACGGTGAAAAGCTCTGTTCCACAAGGCACAGTACTCGCTCCCATCCTGTTCCTCATCCTCATATCGGACATAGACAGGGATATAAACCACAGTGCAGTGTCTTCCTTTGCAGATGACACTCGAATCTGTATGACAGTGTCCACCATTGAAGACACTGCAAGACTCCAAGCAGACATCAACCAAATCTTTAAATGGGCCGCAGAAAACTATATGAAATTCAATGATGAGAAATTTCAATTACTCCGATATGGAAAACGTGAGAAAATTAAAACTACATCGGAGTATAAAACAAATTCCAACCACACAATAGAGCGAAAAACTAATGTAAAAGACCTGGGAGTGATCATGACAGAAGATCTCACCTTCAAAGACCATAACATTGTATCAATCACATCTGCTAAAAAAAGTAAAGTTGGTTGAAGAAGGGTAGTGAAAGTAAGAAGACATCTTCTTACGTCTCCACTTAAACCATTGACCACCTGACCCTCAAGTATCTTTCATTTGTATATTATAAGGTATCTTTTCTCCCTTACAAAGAGTACTTTGAGGTTTTCCCAGTAGTTTAGATGTCATATTTCCTTTCGGTTGGTGATAGTGAGTGAGAGGTGGGAGAGAGAGGTGGGAGTGAGAGAGGTGGGAGTGAGAGAGGTGGGAGTGAGAGAGAGGTGGGAGTGAGAGAAAGGTGGGAGTGAGAGAGAGGTGGGAGTGAGAGAGAGGTGAGACTTTGTCCAGGGGTGGAAGATAGGAAAAAAAAATATTTGTCATGGGGCAGGAGTGAGAAACAATCAGGTGAGACCAGTTTGTCCTGGGCACCTTGCCAGCCCTGCTACTCTGCCAGTGCTTTTGACACTCAAACTCACACCATCACCACCACCACTCTACACCAACTACAAGAACTCCAGCACCACCACCAACAACACATTACTGTAACCATACCCCATCCCCAACACCATTTTACTACAACATAGATACTAGATAAGTTTTTTTTATTTTATTGAAATAGGGTACAACGTACATAGCATAATAACACATATCCAAGAACATCAAATTATCCAGTAGGACACAAACATACTACAATCTCCCAAACAATATGAGCACACAAGATTGGAGAATACGCTGGACCTCATTTTCACTAACAATGATGATCTGATACGAAATGTCATCATATCAAAAACGATATACTCAGATCACAACATAATAGAGGTCCAGACATGTATGCGGGGAGCCCCAGATCGACAAAATGTGATCAGTCGGGAGGGAGCCTTCACCAATTTCAACTTCAATAACAAAAACATAAGGTGGGACCAAGTAAACCAAGTTCTAAATGATATAAACTGGGAAGATAGCCTAAGCATCACGGATCCTAACCTATGTCTAGAACAAATTAACTCTGTGGCAGTGTCCACCATTGAAGACACTGCAAAACTCCAAGCAGACATCAACCAAATCTTTAAATGGGCTGCAGAAAACAATACGAAGTTCAATGATGAGAAATTTCAATTACTCTGATATGGAAAACGTAAGGAAATTAAAATCTCATCGGAGTATAAAACAAATTCCAACCACACAATAGAGCGAAAAACTAATGTCAAAGACCTGGGAGTGATCATGGCAGAGGATCTCACCTTCAAGGACCATAACACTGTAGCAATCGCATCTGCCAGAAAAATGACAGGATGGATAATGAGAACCTTCAAAACCAGGGATGCCAAGCCCATGTTGACACTTTTCAGGTCGCTTGTTCTATCTAGGCTGGAATATTGCTGCACACTAACTGCACCTTTCAAGGCAGGTGAAATTGCTGACCTAGAAAATGTACAGAGAACCTTCACAGCACGCATAACTGCGATAAACCACCTCAATTACTGGGAGCGCTTGAAGTTCCTAAACCTGTACTCCCTAGAACGCAGGCGGGAGAGATACATTATTATATACACTTGGAAAATCCTAGAGAGATTAGTACCAAACTTGCACACGAGTGTCACTCCCTACGAAAGCAAAAGACTCGGCAGACGATGTAACATCCCCCCAATGAAAAGAAGGGGTGCCACTAGCACGTTGAGAGACAACACAGTAAGTGTCAGGGGCCCAAGACTGTTCAACTGCCTCCCAGCATACATAAGGGGGATTACCAATAGACCCCTGGCTGTCTTCAACCAGGCACTGGACAGGCACCTAAAGTCGGTGCCTGACCAGCCAGGCTGTGGTTCGTATGTTGGACTGCGTGCAGCCAGCTCTGATCCAACATGAGGCCTGGTCATAAACCGGGCCGCAGGGGCGTTGACCCCTGGAACTCTCTCCAGGTATATTCCAGGTAAACACATGTTAGAACAGAAGAAGCATACACATTATATAATATTAAACACATAATATATGTAACATGTCCTACCGCGATAAGACTATCGTACGTTCACAAACAACACAGTGACAAACACTGAGAAAACGCCACAAATCACCGGCGTTCATATATAAAGAAATGCAATGTACAATATACACAAAATATCAATACATATCCAAGAACAACCTCTCAATACATATCCAAGAACTTTACCACTAAAACATAGATAAACACTCTTTTCCCACACCATGTGGATTGCAATGTCAAAACATTAGAAACACCCTTAGTTAAATGACATGAAACATATCTAACGATTAACACGTCCCACGACACATACCTGATCCCCTACCCCCCCTCCCGGTGCATGTCGCACCAAAAGGTGTTCCCCCCATGACCCTTCTCCAGACCTGTCAGATGGTAACCCCGTCATGTAACTTGACACAGAGCCCTCACACACCGTAAATACACACCAACACACAACTATTGATGAAACACCCCTATTACACCCACTATCCATGAATTTTACCACATCCGTTCACACCTCTATCCGCCTCACAATTCCCCCCCCCATGTAGACGGAAAACCAGCCCATCGCTACCCCTTACCTTTGTGCTCCCTTTAACCCCCACTCTGTGAGGTTCCTATAACCCTCCGGAAGATCCACCTCCACCTTCCATTCCCCCCCATGATCTCTTTAGTACGGCACTTAGTCCTATAAAACCCTGCTATCACGACCTTAATGCGCTCAGCAGCCCCCGCCTGTCGCATCGCTCATGAATAATAAATGAAATCAGTGACCAAATACACTACCGTCCTTTGGATCCGCTTATCCATATCACTCGCATCCAAACTTAAAGCCCTCAGCACCGAAATGACCCTCCCCCAGCGATCCTAACACATGACTAAACCACTCCCTCACTGTCCCCAACCTATCACAAAAAATACACTATATGATAAGCAGTCGCTTCCTCCCCACACAATGCACAACTGCTCCCTTCCACTAAATCCCTAGTATGCAACAACGCCCCAAATGGAAGTATGCCATGCAGAAACTTATAAACTACCTCCCGCACCCTTGGATCAATCCTGGCTTCCCTCAACAATCCCCACACTACACCCCAAGCATACATAGGATATACACTCACTACCACCGCCACCACCCTTCCCATTCCCACCCCATCCAATGCCCCAAAGCCTCACCTTCCCCGGGTCCTGAACCACTAACATAAATTGCACCATCCCCTCGCAGTCCTTTAACTCCTTACCCTTCCACCTTCGACCTATATTCTCATGAATCCTCCTCAGCCAGCCCTTTCCCCTCCCTCTTTCCCTCATATAACACCTCTTCACATACATGCTTTTTAACCGTCGATGCAAAGAAATAAGCCCCAGCCCCCCTCCTGGCAATGGGGAGCGAGACCACCCCCCTACTTAACCACTCACAGCCTGAACCCCATATAAAATGCATTATTCTTCCCAGTAACCAACGTACATCACAACCCACCAGTGGATATACTGACCCCACATGCCACAGTTTACTATAGATCAATACATTAACCACTATCGGCCTCTGATGTAAAGTTAAATTCGCCGATCTCATACTCGACAATCAGCTCAACACCCCATCCATTACCCTCTTCGAATTCACCACCCGTGCCTCCTCACACACCTGCATGTATACCACACCACAAATTTTCAACCTATCCACAAGTTTCCCCACTGCCACAACTCCCACCCCCACCCTCCTCCCCACCTCCATGCACAACGATTTCTCTTCATTTATTTTCATACCTGTTGCATCTCCGAAAACCCCCACTGCCCCTAAATCCTGCCTATCCCTAACTAAAACCATGGTATCATCCACATATCCCACGATACCCACACCCCTTACCCTATTGACCAACACATTTCCCTCAAGACATCTCCTTATCTCCCTATAGAGGGGATCCTGAACACAGGCAAACAACAACTGCGACATAGGACACCCCCTGTCTCAATCCCCTTGCCATTGCAATATGTCTCCCTAAAAACCCATTCACCTGCACACGCACATGCGCTCCCTCGTATAATGATCGTGCCCATGCCACCACTTCAGCCCTGAACCCCAGCCATCTCATGAATCTCCACAATGCCTCACGTGAATGCTATCATATGCAGCCCTCCAGTCTATTGCTAAAACCCCAGCCTCCTCTTCCACCCGATTCCAGTCGATGAGATCCCTGAGGCGCCCATGTCCCTCATACATTGATCTGCCCGGAATCCCATACTGACCCTCATCTATCACCCTGCCTACCACACTCTTCAGATGATTCCCCAATATTTTTGCATAGATCTTATAATCACAACACATTAGTGTGAGCACTCTATAATCATTAATGTATACACATGGTGCCTGCTTCGGCACCAGCACTGCTACACCATATCCCCCCCATCACATGTAACGCCTCCTCATCAAGATCTTCCCCTCCCATCAACTCACCAAAAAACGCATCAATATATCCACTCATCCCCTCTGTCGTCTGCAACACCTGACCCTCCCTGTAACCGCCCAGGTCCTTCCCCACCACAATACTCATTGTGCTCATAGCCTCTCTCTTACGTCACTGCTCACACAGGACATAAGCAGACGGTTTATCTCCCCACATCACCCACTCCAATCCCCCAGCCACCCTCGCCCCATCAAAATGCATATTTTGGATGTTCCTGAGCCGCTCCTTCAAGCCCTCAATTATGTGTACTGGATAGATCTCCCGAACCCCCACATGACAATCCCTTAACTGCCCTTCCAAATACCTCTGCAACCCATACGATAACCTGCCTTTCTCCCTACCACACCCAACATAAAACTCCTTAATTCGTACCTTAGCCACTGTTTCCCACCAAGAAATCACATCTCCCCCACTTCCCTGATCCCCCCACAAATTTTCCCACAACTCTGAAAAAAAAAACCTCCCCCCCCATTTAAGCAAACCCACATTCAACTTCCAATACCCTCCATATCTTCTAGGTAAACCATCCCATTCCAAATTTACTAATACCCCATGATGATCCGAGAATGCCATGTCCACAGTTTCAAATCTCTGCACCTCAATCGCTCAATTCCATATATCCTATCTAACCTCGCAGCATACCCTTTCCTCACAAAAGTATAGTCACATCCTTCCCCCTTTACATCTCGCAACCCCACTCCATAGAGCAGGTCCCCAATGACCCTACAACATGCCCGCTCCCGTGGCTCCACATCCGCCGACTAGTCACACAATTCCAGTCCCCACCCACAATCAACACCACCTGCATCGACCACAGGTGATACACTAGCTCATCCCTCACAAACCTACTTTTTACTCCCCCATCACCCACTGCCGGCCCATATACACTCATAAAACCTACATGTTCCCTACCCCATAAGCCCTCAACTCGAACGATCCTACCATCCCCGCTCACTTCCCAATGACTCACAACAAACGGGCTGGTTTCCTGAATCAAAACAGCTGCTCCTCCTTTCAACCTACATGTATACCCAACATACACATATACCCTGCTATTACCAACTCACCACCCATCTTATAATTGTACTCCTGCATGCAAGCCACATCCACCTGATAGTGTCCCAAAACCCCACCTAACCAATCTCTCTTCTGCACATTACACAAACCATTAACATGACCTTTAGACAACGGAATATGACAAAGGTGGCTTTCCCTTGGATACTCTGACCCCTTTCTGACACACTTTTGAGTCCTCACCTGGAACGCCCCCCCCCCGACATTCCTCAAAGGCCTTTGTCCTTTAGGCCCCCACCACCCTCATTTACCAAAGCTGCCCACAGCTTTTTGCCAGACCTTTGTGCTGGTGTTAGCACATCCTCTGGATCCAACATTACAGCTGCTCTTTTCCTCGAACCTAGTTCCACCTGCATGTCAGCCACATGCCCCTCCTCCGCATGAACATCCACATCCACGACTTGTGTATGAATGAACTCTCCGCCCATGGCTCCACCACTCGCCTGAACACACTCCACAGCTGCAGGCTCTTGACTCAGACCCAAGGCCCTGTCCACACTCTCCTCCGTCATACTGATGATGTCCTCCACCAAGGAGCATGTGGATTCCCTGCCGTTGCCTTCCACCCCCTCAGCAACGTCTTCACCGCCCACAGCGGACCGCCCACTCATAGGCAAATTGTCAGGAAGGGTGGCACAGGCCGACACTTGCAAGTCGTCCTGCCCTCCCACCCCTCCCTGCTCGGCTCCCCTATCCACCTCCTCAGGACCACAGTCATCCTGTTGCATAGTCCACTGCTGCCTGCTATGCTGGTAAGGAGCTCCTCTGGCCTCCTGCCTCCTGTCGCACAGGGCCGCCATGTGTCCATATCCCCCACATAGGTGACATGTCCTTTGTTGGCCTGCATATGTTACAAAAACTTGCGTGCGAAAGTCCTCTAATATTACATAAGACGGGATGGGGTGCTTAAGAGACATCTTCAAAACAAAAGACCCATCCGGCAGCCCCCAACGACCTTGCGGCGCCGCATGAATGGTCCCGTATTTATCAAATGCTGACATCATGTCCACTGAATCCACCTCAAAAGGCACATTACGAATTTTTATCCACGTGTACCTTATTGAGACATCACGAAGTTGCACAGTAACACCAGGGTTTACGTACATGCTGCGTTCCTGGTACTTGTCCACGATCGTCTCATATACACTGGTAGCTCCAAACTTCACAAAAATTTGCGTAAGTCCATTCATGGCCACCCCAGACAACACCTCGTTCTCTATACCATAAGTTCTCCTTAATATGTCAGGCAGAAGCACGTCCATATTCTCTGCAGCACTGCCCCATGGATCAAGTCCACACAAACAGTGTTGACCCTCTTCCGACCACCCAGCGCCATTTGCAAATCCAAGCTTTTGCCAAACGCCACCAGGGGAGACAGCACACGTCTGCTCACCACCAAGGCGAAGCTACGAATGATTGTCACTGTATTACACAAATAACCCACATATAGAAGAGAGGAGCTTACGACGACGTTTCGGTCCGACTTGGACCATTTACAAAGTCACACAGAGAGGTTATTTGTGTATTGTTCCAGTCACGGTATTGTGCATTTTTTGTTATTTGTCACTGTATTCCTCTATAGAACTTAGGAAGTAAACTGCCATTATCCCTTGAAACACTCAACAAGAAGACTGCTTTGGGCAACATCTCTGTACACACCGAGATGTTAACATCTCTTGGTCTTGATACACCGATTAAGTATTCTTGACTGATAGTAAACAGGTAACATGCAACCTTAATGACCCTCGATAGGCTTTACACTTCATCCAGCAACGAGGTGACCTACACAGGTGACCTACACTCATGACCTACACAGGTGACCTACACTCGTGATCTACACAGGTGACCTACACAGGTGACATACACTCGTGGCTTCCATCACCCGCTGCTGGCAGAGGAAGTAAGTTATTAAACTTTTGTTATTTTCTCATAAGAGGTTACTATCAATTATTTTAGTAAGGCAAGAAATAGAGTAGACACCAGGAGAATCTGTGGAGGGAGGGGAGGTATGAACTAGATTAGTGTGAAGAGTGTTAGTCTGACTAAAGGTAAGTTTGATGTCTAATCTCAGCAACTCTCTCCGTTCCTTAGACATCAAACTTACCTTTCGTCAGACTAACACTCTTCGCACTAATCTAGTTCATACCTCCCCTCCCTCCACAGATTCTCCTGGTGTCTACTCTATTTCTTGCTCCTCCTGTCCTCTTCAGTACTTCGGAGAAACTGGCCGATCTCTTTCTGACAGACTCAAGGAGCACAAAAATAGTGTTAGGCTTGCCGACACTAATAATGCTCTTTTCTGTCATGTCAGAGATCACAGTCATCCTATTGATTGGTCTTCTGCTAAAACTGTCTACCCTATGTCCAACTTTCATAGTCGCCGCCTGGTTGAATCCTCCCTTATACACAACTTTCCCTGTATGAGTCTTAGCCCTGGCTTTGTCTCTGTTGATGCTTTCCTCTCTCATTACATTGTTAAATGCTCTAAACTTCAGAACACCCGTGACTTAACCTGATTCCTTCCCCTTTCATCTCTTCCCCCTTCTCCTTTTTTTCTCCTATGGGTTTTCCTTTCTTTCTTTTCTTTTGCCTTGTATTTGTCCTTCATTTTATTCACCTTTCCTCCCTCTGTGTTCTCGTCCCACCCTTGCGGGCCGCTAGCCTCATTGCAGTGCTCCTTTCCTAGATTATGACTGTCTCCACTACTACTATTACTACTACTACCACTTCCACTACTTACTCCATTATTACCCCACTCTCTTGTACCCTCCCCTGTCTGCCTGCCTATAAATACCCCTTCCTCCATCTCTGTGTGTTAGTGTGACTTTGTAAATGGTCCAAGTCGGGCCGAAACATCGTTGTAAGCTCCTCCCTTTTATATGTGAGGGTTGTGTGTGTATTGTTCCAGTCACGGTATTGTGCCTTTTTTGTTATTTATAATGAGAACCTTCAAAACCAGGGATGCCAAGCCCATGTTGACACTTTACAGATCGCTTGTTCTATCTAGGCTGGAATATTGCTGCACACTAACTGCACCTTTAAAGGCAGGTGAAATTGCTGACCTTGAAAATGTGCAGAGAACCTTCATGGCACACATAACTGCGATAAACCACCTCAATTACTGGGAACGCTTGAAGTTCCTAAACCTGTACTCCCTGGAACGCAGGCGGGAGAGATACATTATTATATACACGTGGAAAATTCTCGAGGGATTAGTACCAAACTTGCACATGAGAATCACTCCCTACGAAAGCAAAAGACTCGGCAGGCGATGTAACATCCCCCCAATGAAAAGCAGGGGTGCCATTAGCATGATAAGAGACACAATAAGTGTCAGGGGCCCAAGACTGTTCAACTGCCTCCCAGCATACATCAGGGGGATTACCAACAAACCCCTGGCTGTCTTCAAGCAGACACTGGACAGGCACCTAAAGTCGGTACCTGACCAGCCGGGCTGTGGTTCGTACGTTGGACTGCGTGCGGCCAGCAGTAACAGCCTGGTTGATCAGGCTCTTATCCAACATGAGGCCTGGTCACAGACCGGGCCGCAGGGGGGTTGACCCCTGGAATTCTCTCCAGGTAAAACTCCAGGTAATGCTAGGTAAACAGGATAGCAGATGTAAGGAAAATGATCAACGTTTCCACCCATGCCAGGGATTGAACCACGAACACTCAGTGTGTGAGACGAGTGTTGCCAACCGTTCTTGTTATGCGCAACACAGGTATCTTTATTACTGAAACGTTTCAGTAATAGATACCTATGTTGCACTTCTCTTACCCATCAGCATGGGAATTATATCCCATTTGTATGTTAATTTGCCTTCGCAGTTTTCAGTGATTATTGTGTGCGAATGTGGCGAGGGTATATATACGCAGGTGGCGAGGGTATATATACGCATGTGGCGAGGGTATATATACGCATGTGGCGAGGGTATATATACGCATGTGGCGAGGGTATATATACGCATGTGCAGGTATATATACGCATGTGGCGAGGGTATATATACGCATGTGGCGAGGTATATATACGCATGTGGCGAGGTATATATAGCATGTGGCGAGGGTATATATACGCATGTGGCAAGGATATATATACGCATGTGGCGAGGGTATATATACGCATGTGGCAAGGATATATATACGCATGTGGCGAGGGTATATATACGCATGTGGCGAGGATATATATACGCATGTGGCGAGGATATATATACGCATGTGGCGAGGGTATATATACGCATGTGGCGAGGGTATATATACGCATGTGGCGAGGATATATATACGCATGTGGCGAAGGTATATATACGCATGTGGCGAGGATATATATACGCATGTGGCGAGGGTATATATACGCATGTGGCGAGGGTATATATACACATTCGTTTGAACTAATATCATGGAAACGTGACTGAAGAGTCCGAACCACCTGACATGTAACATTAATACCTATGATATGTAAGAACATAATGTAAATATGCTGTTGATCTATGAGGGCCCTGATATCGTGTGTATGTAGTGCGCATTGTGCTATATATGAGGGAATATTTCATGTTTGTTTAGCACATAATGGCAAACTGGTAACACGAAGTTGCCAGCTTGTGTTTCCCCACCAGACGGCCATGAAGTGACGATTGTAATGTAAAAACTGGACCAAGATGCGTAAACACTAGCGAAATGCTTAGCACCACCCAAACCACCCCCTCAACCACCACCCCCTCAACCACCACCCCCTCAACCACCACCCCCTCAACCACCACCCCCTCAACCACCACCCCCTCAACCACCACCCCCTCAACCACCACCCCCTCAACTCTCAGTAGCATTACCGCCATCATCACCAATGCCAGTAACACCCCCACCAATACCATCACCACTAGCAGCACCACAACAAGGACCCCAATGGATTAAGTCACTTTGTCTGACTTTTTTGGGGGGTTATCCTGGGTAATTTACACTATGATAATTGTACTTATGTGTATCTATGCCTAATAAACTTACCACCGGCAGAATGACTTAAAAGAGCAGGCAGGAACAAGGGCTCAAACAGGGAATATAAGAAAGCAAGTATTACTACCAGGGAGCAAGCAGGAATAAGGGACGTAGGGGGTAACGGAGAGCATTAGTACACTATATTCCACGCCCAGCCTTGGTGGTGTGCGGGTGTGCTGGTGGTGCTCCCTGGTGGCAGCTGGAGGCAACGTCATTTTCAAACGATGGACGTCGGTTACAGGAGGAGAGTGAACACGGTCTGTGTTGACTTGGTCCAGGGAACCATATATCCGTCTAATGCAGAGGTTCTACTGCCTGTGATAATACGAGACACTTTTGGATTATCGCATGAGGAGATTTATGGCATATCATTAAACGGATCAAGGAGAATCTTCATCAAATTAGCTTGCACTGCAGCTTATCAACGAGTCGTCGATACATACCAGGAGAAAAAGTTAGTGGTACATCAAGGCCTAGAGGTATGTTTGAAAGATGTTTCTGCCACTTTTAAGTGGATTAAGGTGCATAATGTGCCCTTTGAATCCGGACAAGAGGATATTAAAGATGTATATAAGAGTTATGGCATAATACATGCTGTAAACATAGGACGCTGGGCGCAGGGGCTATATGCTGGTGCTTTAGAGGGAACATACTCCATCAAAATGTCCTTGAGGAAACCTATTCCCTCTTATGTACTTATGGAGAATTTTCGCACACAGGTGTACGTCACATACCCAGGGCAGGTGAGGACATGTCGACTGTGTGGAAAGCCGGGTCACTTGGCTGCTGAGTGTAGCCAAAGGAGAGAGGATTGGCGTCGAGGTGGAGCAGAGCAGCGACAGAGAAACGAAGTAAGGAATGTAACGAAGGATGGAACAGAAGGAGGCATGGAGTGTGCGGCGATGCAGGGAGAAGAGAAGACATCATGGAGCGTGGAGGTGGACAGAGTGGAGATGGAGGAACAAAGGATGAGTGGGAGGAGCATGGAGGAGGTGTCAGAAGGGGAAAAGGCTGGGCCAGACACGGAAGAGGAAGGTATAACTGGTCAGGAGGCTGAGATTTTGAGGGATCTCGATGATATTCTTGGAGGTGAAGAGCTGACATTGGAAGGGTCAACCAGTGAGGTGTGTGGCATTGGGGTTCTGGAGCAGAACCAGGAACAGGTGGGTGGAGGTGAGGCAGCAGGAGAGGGGTGTGGTAAAGCTGTGTTGGATGTCATACAGGTGGAGGTGGAGGTGCACAATGAGCAGGTAAATGAGGACCAGAGAGACAGGGGATAATCTAGGAAGAGAACTGGTGAGGAGGCTGGTAATGATGTCCTCACACCAGCACAGAGACCTGGTAAGAAAATTTGGTCTGAAGTTGTAGTTGGACAACAGACAAGAGCTAGAGGTAGTGGGGGTGATAAGGGTAAAGGGGGATGGGAGGTAACAGGAAGGGTGGGAGAGGAGGGGTCACAGGTATAACTTTGGAGAGGAAACAACCGAAACCAAAAGGGAAACCTCAACCGTTACCTTCCGGTGTTTAAGTATGAATGTGAATGGCCTTAAAAATGAGGCCAAGCGAAAGTGGGTAGAAGTGACATTGATTAGGTACAGGTTAGATGTAGTGTTTTTTCAAGAGCACAATTATAGGTGTGGGTGGGATTTAAAGTTGAAAGGATATCAGTGTTTTGTGGGAGGTTCTGAGTTGTTCAAGGGGGGTGTGGTTGTGGGTATTAGGGACACGTGCCCATTTGTATTGCAGTCATGGGAAGAGGGAGGGGGGGGGAGAGTGGTGAGGGTTGATGGTCATTGGGGGGAGGTCCAGGTTAGTTTTATTGGAGTGTATATGCCGGCGATTTCAAATAATAGGGTCAAGGAACAATTCATGAGGGATGAATTAATTTATGCTGTCAGGGGTCTGCCGCAGGTGGTCATCATTGCGGGAGACTGGAACAGCGTTATTAGGGTAAGGGACATGGAGTTGAGAGGAACAGGTAGTGTTTTGAGGATCTTACGGGAAGTTTTGGATGCGGTGGGGGTTGTCGATGCGGTGGGAGGACGGGGCGAGCCTGTAGAATTCACTTTTTTTAGGGGCAATTATGCAGCTAGATTGAATAGGATTTATGTTTCGAGAGCGGTAGGGGTGGAGAAAGTGGAATGTTTGGATGTAGGTTTTTCAGATCACAAGGGTGTGTTGATGCAAGCGGGTTGGGAGGGAGCTGTGAGGGTATACTCGAGTTATTGGAAACTTAATGTGACAATGTTTAATAGGGTAGAGGGATGGTGGATTTTGAGGGATGGTGGGAGGGTCTGTGGAGGGGAGGGGGTGTAGTACATGCGGCGAGGTGGTGGAATGAGTATGGGAAGAAGGGGATAAAGGAGTACTTTGAGAAGGTGGGAAGGGAGGATGCTCGGTATAGGTATGGTTATCAGAGGTATTTAGAGGGTTTATTGAGGGATAGTTATGGGGGTGAAAGCAGGGGAAGGCATGCAGAGAGTGTGGAGGGAGTAAGAAGAGCTCTGAAAGACATTCAGTATGAGAGGTTTCATGCTTTACGAGTCCGAAGTGGGATGGAGGAGGTGTTAAGGGGGGATAAGGCGTCTGCGGTGGTGTTGAGGCAATTTCAGAAGCGTAGACAGGGTATGTTGCTGACATCTGTAGAGGTGGAAGAGGAGATGGGGGGGTATGAGGTGGGAAGAGTGTTGCAAACTACAGAGGGGATGACTGGTTATGCAGAGTGTTGGTTTGGTAGGAAGTTTGCAGAAGAGGAAAGGGATGAGAGGGCTTGTGTCCAATTATTAGGGGAAATTAATAGAAGGTTGAATGAGGATGATAGGAAGGCAATAGGGGGGACATAACGGAAGAAGAAGTTTGGGAGGCGGTAAAGGGTTAAGGGCTGGAAAATCGCCAGGTATAGATGGATTACCGGGGGAAGTATACATGCAATACTGGCAGGTGCTGAGAGGGGGTTAGTTAGGGTCTTCAATGACATGAGGGAGACAGGAGTAATGGAGAAGTCAGTTAGGACAGGAGTTGTAGTGTTAGTGCCTAAATGTAAAACACCAAAGGGGTTTAAAGACTATAGGACCATTGCACTCATGTGTACTGACTATAAGATATTTGCAAAGATTTTGGCTAATAGAATCAAAAGAGGTTTAGGGAATATGTTGCAAGAGGGACAATTTGGGATACCAGGGAGAAGTTTTAGGAACGGTCACAGTAGAATAAAAGAGTTTATTGAAGTAAATCAAGGGGGGGGGAGTGTTGGGGCTGGATTGGCAGATGGCTTATGACAGGGTGAATAGAGGGTGCTGTTAGATATCTTAGAAAGGATAGGTTTTGGAGAAGAAATTGTAGGATGGGTAAGAACTTTATATGCAGAGGCGTTGATGAGGATACAAATAAATGGGATGGTTGGGTGGGCGGTGAATATGGGAAGGGGACTGAGACAGGGATGTCCTCTGTCACAGATCCTCTTTGCTTGTTTCCAAGATCCTTTTTATAGGGTTGTAGATGAGGGTTTAAGGGTAGAAGGGGACATAGGGGAGGGTAGGGCAGGGATAGTAGGTTATGTAGATGACACTACGTTGTTAATAAAGACAGAGGAGAGTTTGAGATGGGTTAGAGGTTGGGTGGAGCTTTTTGGTCAGGCAACAGGAATGAGGGTTAATAGAAGTAAATCACACCTATTAGAGGTAGGTAGTTGGAGTGGGGGAACGTTGGGTTTAAGGGAGGGTTGGCAATGTGTAGAAGCTTTAAAAATCTGTGGGATAGTGTTTTGTAGTGATGGCAGGGTAGCAAGAAAGAAGAATTCGGGGGAAGTGGTGGATTTAGCTTTGAAGCGAATGAGGGGCTGGGGAGTTGGGGAAATAACGCTGTTGCAAAGGGTGGTGGTCATTAATGTTTTAATTTTTAGTAAATTGTGGTTTAGAGCGGTGGTTTATCCATTATTAGATGCTGATGTGAAAAGGCTACAAAAGGGAGTGCTTAGGTTTATTTGGGGGAATGGAAGGCATTGGTTGAGTAGGGAGGTGGTGGAGACAAGTGTTAAAAATGGAGGGATGGGTTTGATTCCGTTGAGGAGAAGGTTGAAAAGTGTGTTTGTAAAGCAGGAATTTATGATGATGAAGGGGAAGCTGAGGGGTAGAAGGGTGGGTGCAGTAATGTGTGAGGTTAGGAAATGGTGGGGGGGTAGGGAGCTTAGGGAGTGTGAGGCGGTGTTACGGGTACTACTTGTGTTGAGGGATCCGGGGAGTGTGAGAGTAAGCAGATTGGATAGGGCAAGTGTGAGGGAGAAGATAGTAAGGGGAGTTGAGGTGTATCCGTTGTATAATTGGAAGAGTATTTGGGGTTGGTTAAAAAAGGTGAAGGTGAGGCCTAGGGTGAGAGAAACAGGTTACAGATTCTTAAATGGGATACTGGCGGCGAAAGCTCAGTTGTTCGAGATGGGAGTCACAGGGGATGGGTCTTGTGATAGGTGTGGTGAATGGGAAACGGCATTTCACGTGGTATATTTTTGTGAGGGGAGGGGGCGCGTGAGGGATTGGATTGGTGGGGTTTTGGGATTGATTGGGGGGGGGAGGTTTTCAGTGTTAAAGGCACTTTGTTTGGACTTTGGGGTGTGTGGGGAGGAAGTGCATAGAGCTTTGGTTTATATAATGTTAGAGTTCGTGTTTTTGTCATGGAGTATGAGGGGTTCAAATAGCGAGGTTTTAATTCATGCTTTGTCTGCGGGGTTTTATAGAACAAAATGTAGGAATAGGGAGGTTTATGGCAGGGTTTGGGTTTCTAAATTTCCGGCTGCATATAGGGTTTTGACAATGCAACAGTTGTTAGGAGTGGAGAGGGGGGGTGTTTAGGGCTTGTTCCAAGTATAAGGGGTTCTGGTGTGGTTGCGGGGGAGGGGTTTGGCGGGTGAGGAGTTTTTTATTTTTGTTTTAAAGGGGGTTGTAGTATGAGTGTGTGGGGAGGTGGGGGGTGGGGTTTAGTTTCAGGGTGAATGAGGTGTGAGTGAGGTTGGTGGGGAGGTGTAGGGTAAGGGGTTTCGTGTATCGGGTGGGGTTGGTTTTGGTTTCGGTTGTTAAGTGCAGTCCTCTCATTGGGGTGTTTTAAAAAAAAAAAAAAAAAAAAAAAAGATGTATTGAATCTTATATATGTCAAGAGTGATGGGTATATGTTTGTAACACATGGGTAGCATGTTGCAAGGTTGGTTATTTGTGTTAGCGATAACATGAAGGTCACTGACCATATTAATTGTTTCATTGGGTATAGACTGTAAACTGTGGTCTTGGGAGGTGATTATATTCATAATTTATAACAGAGGACAATTGTGGTAATTGTTTCGATACTATCCAGTTTTAAGTATGGCAGTATAGCTGAGCCTTGTTAATGTAAATTTGGTGTATGTGATTTGATGTTCAAATCTTGCTGGCGAACTATACTTCAAATGATTTATATGATAATTGTAATGTGTTCTTTAGAGATGTAAGCCTTCTACTTGACAGGAGGAGGTTTATTTCGAGATATTAAGTTTTTTAGTCTAATGTTGCAAGTAGGTTGAATAAGAAATTGATGTTGTATTGTACTTGGGTACTTAGGATACCTCAATATTTTTCGTGTAAGGAAGTTAAGGTATGGTGTAACAATTACGTTGCATTGATATGGGTATCATGTTTTTGAGATTGTGTGCTGGGTTTTGTTTTGGTGTGATGTTGACACACATATATTTAATTATATAGTTATTGATGATTGATCTGTATATAGGATGATAAATGTCCGGCAGGAATTGATATATTTTACATAATACGTACAGTGAGTCGGGAATAAGGAAAGGGGATAATCTTGCATTGTACGTATTATTTTATGTAACTAGTTTGTTTAAGAATTTTTTCACGTATATGTTATGTACGTAATTTTAGTTTTGTTACCACTTGGTTGTTAGGAATGTGTAAATATATTTGTATTATCTATTATCTCCTTGTGGGGAGTTCTATGGGTTCTTTTGTAATAGTGTTTTCAGGAGATAACGTTAAAGCTTGAAAAAAAAAAAAATTATGTATAGAGGGGATAAGGACATGTGTGAGTTAAGTTTCAAGGGTGGGTTGGGTTGGCTGGAGTTAAAGTTTTGACTTCAGTCAGTGTGGCTGTCATGAGGAATGGGTACATGTTATTATGGGAATTTCTTTTTTAGTAGATGGGATTAAGGGATGGGGAATATATAATGTTTTTGATTATTATATTTATCAAGTTAATGTGCTTATGATTATTAGCTTTGGTGTACCTTGGTCTTCTGATGCAAGTCTGTCTTACTGGGTCTTGTATAGTGAGGAGTTATGTGTTAGTATATACGGTTGATGGTTGTATTTTGTGATAACTGTTTTGCAACAAAGTATCATTTTGTTTGTGTTTTGTATAATTTCTGTTTTAAATAATAAAAAAAAAAAAAGTAAACTAAGACTCGCAACAGGAAGGACTCTGAGGGAGCAAGCATGAACTCAGGATGAAGATAGGGAACATAAAGCAGAAAGGACTGGAAGGAAGGTGAATCACATGAGAAGCGTGAAGAGTAGGAACTAACGCCAAGCACAGTAATAAGATAGGCTAATGAAAGCAGCAAAACTTGTGAGACTTGATAAATGGGACCTTCCTTGGATTAAACCTTATTACCTCCCACTCCCTAGGTGCTGGATAACCCCATCTTTCCTTTCCACCACAGGTTCAGCGCTCCTCATGAATGTAATATAAACGATATATGTATGTATATAGTCCCCTGGGTTATTAACCCAGGGGACTATATCTTATTTCCATTATGGTCCTTAACTCTTCTTCCCCAGGATGCCATCCACAACAGTCAACTAACACGAAGGTATCTACTGCTAGGTGAACAGGGACAGGAATATAAGGAAACGTGCCCAACGTTTCACCCGTTCCATGAAGCGATCCTAGTCTGAGAGTGTGAGCTGAGGACGCTACCAGCCGAGCCCTTAATGATTATGAGCTCCTCACCCTTCTTGAAGAGCCTCATGCTGAGAAAGATCTCAAGAATGTTTTCAGTTGGCTACCATGGGCCGTTGTGGGTGGGTTAATTGGGTTTATAGCCTATCGACTACTCAGTATCATTAAGGCTGTATGTAACCTGTTCACCACCAGTCAAGAAGACTTTAATCCCTGAAATAGGAATCAAGGTAAACTCTTGTGTTTATGCACTGAAAGATATACACCTCTCGGTGTACATATCCTGAGTATTGTGCGACAAGAGGAAGTGTGTGAGGGCCGGCCGCCCAGGCCGCCATATCTGGCGTCTAGCAAGGTTGGGAGGCCCCAGTCACCCTCTCATTATCTACTTGTAGATCACCTGTAAACGATTTCCAAGGTCATGGCCTCCGCGGTCCGGCCCCAGAACCGACCTTCGGTTTGCTGGTCTGATTTACATATTCTTCGTGTAAATAATGTGGATTAACTTTACAGCCAGTCCTGGTAAGATTTTATTTGGATTATTACTCCGGAGGGTTAATCACCCATTATAACCCAATAAAGTCATTGTATCATCGATGATCGTCTCTCATTTCCATTGTGGTACTTTAATCTTCTGTACCAGGATGTGACCCACAACAGTCTACTAACACCCAGGTACATATTGTTAGGTGAACAGGGGCAATAGGTGTAAGGAAACATGTCAAACGTTTCACTCGTGCAGGGAATCGAACTACGGATACTAATTGTGTGAGCCGAGTGCTCTATGAACCGAGAATGGTTCAAGCATCAATCTTCACCTAGGGAGTTAGACCTATTTTTTCTTTTCCGGATCCCTGAATCAAACCTTATTACCTCCCATTTACCAGGCGCTCCGTGACCCCTTACGTGGATGAAATACTTATGCGTCAGTGTTTATCATCTGAAGCAGCAAATGTTAGAAGGCAGGGTGGGAGGTAGCAGGGAGCAATCATACTGATAATATCCATGACAAATCAACGAACACTGCCAAGGTTATATACACCTAGAGGTGTATGCCTCAGTGTATATACACTGAGGTGTATACTGCTCTGTAACGTAAAAATATGCTCTATATAAAAGCCAGTTTTCTTGTGTTTTTCTCTATCTGAACCTACCCTGAACAGATTCTCAGAGGGAAGGGAGGCTGTTGTATGACCCTTATAGGTTTAGCTCTTCTTGATTTATATAATAAACCGAGTTGTTGTATACAGTATCAAAGATTGCACATTCTAGCAAATTAAATTAAATAAAATAGGCGATCAAACGGGTAACATTACAGTCGTTGGACAGTGTCTGAGGTACATTTGTGGGCAGTGGTGGAGACCAAGTGCGAAGCCTCACTGATGACCTTGGCTAATTTCTTTGAACATTATTTTATTTATACAGGTCTTCACTGACGAGTCAGAGCGAGGGTGATGTTGACTTGGCTGTGATCGCTGGTAATGGCTCCTACTGTGCATGGATACCAATCAAGTTCTCTGTTTACTGCAAAGCTCCATGCAATCCTCGCTGTGCTCCTGAGATGGTTTGGTCGGATCTCGGTTCACTGTGTTCTCCGTTTGCTTTGACTCAGTATATTTGTGTGGCCCAGTATGTTTGTGTGTGTGGATTTCTGTTGGTGCCTGGGCCATGTTGGTGTTCAGGAAATGAACAATATCAAGCAGTGATAAACAATGTAGTGGGGGCAGTGGGCTGGGAGGACGAACCACAGACCACCAGGAAACAAACTGTGATCAGAAACCACAGGTCCCTGAAGTAGAGGTAAGGAGATAGAGAAGGAAAGGAAAACAGGAGGGAGGAAGGAGGAAATAAAGAAGATTGGCAGGGGAAGGAGTAACAGAGAGGGAGGAAGAGATATTAAGGAGGCTGAGAAGGAAGAAACTAGGGAGGGAAGGAAGTAGGAAGAGTAGAGAGGGTAGGAGAGAGCCACTTTCACTGTTGTTGCTGACACAAGGCTACACCACCTTAACTTTACCTCAGTTTTCCTTGAGGGAGACGTGTGGTGAGCCACGTCACTCAATATTTATCCAAAAAAAAAATTGCTCTAAATATTATAAAAGTCTTCTGTTTCCTACGAAATTCATATTTTTACTATAAAACTCCAGTCTTCACTATAAAACTATCAAATGTCATCTAATTTTGTGTAACTATAAACATTGTAGCTTGTGGAAATGTTTTTTCTTCACTACAACTTTTATACCTTCAGTTACATAAACTCTTATCCCCAAATAGAAAAGTTTTATATACATAGTTTTTTTATATATCTGCTACGAAAATCCTACCACAGATACAAAAGTTCTGTCCACTACAAAAGTCCTATCAGCACTAAAGCTCATCCAAGTACGAGAGATCTCCACTAACAAAGACAAAATTTAGGTATTGAAGTATTCTTGACTTGTGAGCAGTAATATGTAGCCTTATCCTCGATAGTAGATAGACGTAGAACCCAATTAACCAACTGAACACTAATAGGCATTATATCATCCTGAGAAAGGAATTGGACCACAATAGAAACAAGTTATACTTCTTGGTTTTCTTGGGATATTAAATCTGGGTTTAATCTGAAGCCTTTTTCTTAGTTGAAATAGTCTTTAGGCTCTGCAACAATAACATTCGCATTTTTCAGGAAGGAAAAATCAGGAAAGTACTTACGGGTATCCCTTCAGGGATATCCCTTCAGGGATACCTAATTAGCCAGAGAGTGACTTTGTTAGTTAAGACACATATGCAATAGTTAGGTATCTTTATTTCGAAGCGTTTCGCCAATACAGTAGACTTTTTCAATCGAGTACAGAAAAGTTGGTAGGAGCAGATGTGAAGACGATGTAATCAGTCCATCGCTCGTGTGTAATAACTCATTACAGTTGTGACCGGGTGTGGACTTGTGAATTGCTTATTACTTTATAATTTGTTCATGATTGTAACCATGTATAAATGTAAGTAAGTAAACTTACTTACATGATTCATTACCTTTGTAACTTGTGAGTTCATTACCTTTGTACTTTGTTCAGCAATCAAAACTTTGGGACCCAGTCCCTGGACCCATTATGTACCTCTGTAATTCATTCGTATGGGGTGCATAATAAAGATATTAAACTAACTAACATGGGTTCGAAACCCCACCTGTTGTATGATTTGATCCCTTGTGAGCCTCACACATAGGGGCGTCACATTCCCTATGATGATGGTAATCAGAGAAAGAAAAGAAGAGCGTAAAATTAGAGCCTTGAGGAGACTAGTTAGTGAAGACCAATAACAAGAAAGGTGAAGGCCGAGGCACAGGTAACGGGTCTACTGTGAGGTGTGAGGAGGGACCTTGAGGTGTGTGTACCTCCTCACCCCAACACTGCTCACCTCTCACCCCACCCCAGGCGCTCTTGGATCCTAACAGGTGCCACTTTTGAACCTGGGAACACAGAAATACGGGTTTTCATGGGATAATTTGTGATAGCCTCATTCGACAGACTTGAAACCCTCGTTGGTGATAACTTGATAATGCAACTTTTGAGTGGCTTAAAACTTAGCATTGTAGATATCCTAAGTTATCCAGCGTGCTCTCTGATAGATAGGATTGTCTGTCAAGATATGTAAAAATGATATTGATACCTGATAGTCCTCGCAGAGAGGTGCCAGGCGATTCTCCTTGAGTCAATTATCATGAATGTGATTATTATTACATTTATGAGAAGGAAGGGGAGGGCAAAACCTCTACTTCCTTTCCTTGGATCAAACCTAATAACCTCACATTCCACAGGTGCAGTATGACCTTTACAGGTTTAGCGCTTTTCCCGAAATGTAATAATAATAAGGCAGCAGTTTTGAAGTTGAGAGAGTACTGGAAAGTAGTCTGAGAAAGAACACCTTTGCGGGAGTTGTCAGTTTGTGACTAGCTGAGAGACCGAGTGTGTTCTTTAAAGAATAAAAAGGGTCAATAGCGTGACTGGAACAATACACAAATAACCCACACATAGGAGACTGAAACTTATGATGACGTTTGGGTCTGACTTAGATCATTAATTGATCACAAAAGCGTGAAGGGATGATAATAGTGATTATGGTGATTAGTCACTGGCTCCCATAGGAGTGTCAGTGTTTGTATAAGTGATGTACCATTTACAACCCTATGACAGGGGCAGCCCTATCACATAAGCACAGGGAGTCTTTTTTTTGTGTAAAGGACCCCAATGACAATTATTATAATCAATATTAAGCGTTAATAAACCAGAAATATATAACCAAAACTAACCAATCAGCATTCACCTTACAAGTCCATCAGGTACTCATGCTGTTAGAGTACTTTACCCTCATTGTGATTGGCTATCCTGCTAAATGTAAACAAATAGTTTCTACCAATGAAATGCGAGTTTTTGAGTGACGTCACGTGGGAGTTGTTCACCTTAGCAACCTTCTCTTATGACTTGCTGTTGATCATCTTAGTGACAAATTCTCTCACTAGATACCTAAATAAATAAATAAATAATAGCTAACTGGAGACCTATAGACTGATATAGATAGCTAGCTAGCTAGATAGATATATAAATAAAGATAAATAGAATGATAGGTACATAGTCATAAATAGCTAGCAAGATAGATATAGATAACTAGATACATGCAGACTGATATACACCGCTAGCTACCTAGATATAGATATAGACATAAATAGCTAACTAGCTAGATAGATAAAGACATGTGAAATATAAATAAATTAGAGTAACACAAAAATGAAACATGTTTTCATTTATTTACAATTTTCTTAAAAATATTCATAAAAAAATACTATATATATATATTTTTTTTTTTTTTTATTAACACATCGGCCGATTCCCACCAAGGCAGGGTGGCCCGAAAAAGAAAAACTTTCATCATCATTCACTCCATCACTGTCTTGCCAGAAGGGTGCTTTACACTACAGTTATAAAACTGCAACATTTACACCCCTCCTTCAGAGTGCCGGCACTGTACTTCCCATCTCCAGAACTCAAGTCCGGCCTGCCGGTTTCCCTGAATCCCTTCATAAATGTTACTTTGCTCACACTCCAACAGCACGTCAAGTATTAAAAACCATATGCCTCCATTCACTCCTATCAAATACGCTCACACATGCTTGCTGGAAATCCAAGCCCTCGCACACAAAACTTCCTTTACCCCTCCCTCCAACCTTTCCTAGGCCGACCCCTACCCCGCCTTCCCTCCACTACAGATTTATACACTCTCGAAGTCACTCTGTCTCGTTCCATTCTCTCTACATGTCCAAACCACCTCAACAACCCCTCCTCAGCTCTCTGGACAATCGTTTTGGTAATCCTGCACCTCCTCCTAATTTCCAAACTCCGAATTCTCTGCATTATATTCACACCACACATTGACCTCAGACATGACATCTCCACTGCCTCCAGCCTTCTCCTCGTTGCAACATTCATCACCCATGCTTCACACCCATATAAGAGCGTTGGTATAACTATACTCTCATACATTCCCCTCTTTACTTCCATGGACAAGGTTCTTTGTCTCCACAGACTCCGAAGTGCTCCACTCACCCTTTTCCCCTCATCAATTCTATGATTCACCTCATCCTTCATAGACCCATCCGCCGACATGTCCACTCCCAAATATCTGAATACATTCACCTCCTCCATACTCTCTCCCTCCAATCTGATATCCAATCTTTCGTCACCTATTCTTTTTGTTATTCTCATCACCTTACTCTTTCCTATATTCACTTTCAATTTTCTTCTTTTACACACCCTACCAAATTCATCCACCAACCTCTGCAGCTTCTCTTCAGAATCTCCCAAAAGTATGTATAATATATATATATATATATTATACATACTAGCAAAAATATATATGAAAAAGCACTGATATTAATTGATAAATTTTGCTCAATTATATATATATATATATATATATATATATATATATATATATATATATATATATAATGTCGTGCCGATTAGGTAAAACTTGCTATTTTGGCTTAAATAGTAACGCTCACCTTGCCATATAAGACAAGTGAAAATTTGTGTATGCAATAATTTCGCCAAAATCATTCTGAACATAATGAAAAAATATATTTCATTGTGTTTGTTTATTATTAAATTAATGTTAACGTATCTAAAATATATTTAGTTGGGTTAGGCTAAATTAAATTGCGCTTGTTGTAATAAGGTTAGGTAGGTTTTCAAAGTTTCTCTTGGTACAAAATTATAAATTCTTACATTAACATATATGAAAAAATAGATCTTTAAACGTATAAGAGAAAATTTTAGAAAGGACTTAATTTTAGATGAGTTCTTGCTAATTGACCAGTTTTACCTAATCGGCACTATTATATAATATATATTATATATATATATATATATATATATATATATATATATATATATATATATATATATATATATATATATATATATATATATATATATATATATATATATATATATATATATATATATATATATATATATATATATATATATATATATATATATATATATATATATAATGCATCTAAATAAGGCAATTCAGATATTTCAATTTTTTTTTCCATAAAAAAATTACTTAACGAATTAAATGAAAGCTAATAAAAAGATGCTATTTCTGGGTTAATAAGTACATTACTGTCATTATATATTATACTCTTTAATAATGTCATAATATTAAATGCACAAAACAGAAGTAGTGAGCAACAGCAGATCATAAGAGAAGGTTACTGTGTTGAACAACCATTGTGACGTCAACATTAACCAAAAACAACCAATCAGCATTCACTTTACAAGTCCTTTAGGTACTCATGCTGCTAGAGTACTTTACACTCTCTGTGATTGGCTATAATGCTAGATGTAAACAAAGAGTTTCTACCAATGAAAGGCGAGTTTTTAGTGACGTCACATGGGAGTTGTTCACCTTAGCAACCTTCTCTTATGACTTGCTGTTGATCATCTTGGTGACAAATTCTCATTAGATGGAACACCATAAAAAATGCACAGAAAACATGACAAAGCTGCGCCATTACACCAGAAATTGCATATTTTTATTTCCTTTCAATTAATTCGCTAAGTAAATATGTTCTTTCTTATAGATGGAAAATTTAAATATCTGAGTTGTTTTATTTAGATGCATTTATTTATCTATCAGATATCTATTTATGTCTATCCACATATTCTCTGTAATTATATCTATCTCTCTAGCCAGGTCTCTATGTCAGTCTGCATGTATCCAGTTATCAATCTGTATCTATTTATCTTGTTTGCTAGCTAGCTATTTATAACTATCTACTTATCATTTATTTCTCTTTATATATTTGTCTATATCAGTATAAATGTCTAATTATCTATCTGGCTAGCTAGCTATTTATCTGTAATAATATTGGTAGAATTACTGGCTTGAGAAAGCTCCTGGAGAGCGAAACGTTGCCACAATAAAATGTCACATTAGTTGCATTTGTGTCCTTTTACTTAACAGCTATTTATCTATTCATTTATCTATCTATCTATCCATCTAGTGAGAGAATTTGTCACTAAGATGGTCAACAGCAAGTCATAAGAGAAAGTTGCGTCACTCAAAACTCTCATTTCATTGGTAGAAACTCTTTGTTTACATCTAGCATTATAACCAATCACAGTGAGGGTAAAGTACTCTAGCAGCATGAGTACCTAAAGGACTTGTAAGGTGAATGCTGATTGGTTGCTGTTTGTCTATGATACCTTCATAATGGTTGGTCAACCTTCTCATGGGGGAGCGCTAAAACCGTAGGATTATACAGCGCCTGTGGGGGGATGGAAGGTATTCAGACTCAATTCAGGGAACTGGAGCATAGATCCAATTCCGTAGATCAAGAGCCCCTCACCAGCGTCAAGGAACCTCCCTTGAGGGGTGTTGCAGGTTCAATCTTAGTAAATGCCCAGTAGCTGGGACACAGCATGTTGTCAGGTTAAGTGGTGTCATCTGTTCAGTGTGTACGATGGTGTGAATCATCTCCAGCTCTAAATAGACTCTTCCCCACTGACAGCTCGCAGGGAGTAGCAGAGGTGCTGGTGCAGGAGTCACGGCCAAATCTCTGGTATCCAAGGGCAGGTGTTCTCGCTGGTATGAGGCTCTCAACTATGAAAACTCTGCTCCATTTGAGCCATTCCCGGCGCTTGGGTCGCATCCCGAACACCTGAGTGACTCTGGTGGTTCCCAGGAGGTCTCTAGATAACTGAGAAGGGAAGGGAGCCATAATACATATTAGAGGGGGCGGGGGCGGGAGTGTAACGAGAGATAATAGTATAAAGGTGGAAGTGAAAAAAAATCAGAGGGTGGAGACTTTGCGAAGAGATAGTAGTATGTAGTTGCAGAGGTAATAGTGGAGGTAGTCTAAGAACAAGAGAAGATAGGAGCACTTAATAGCCCACGAGGGTAGGACTAAATCCTAATGGAAGAAAACTCCATATGACAGAACCCACCTAAGTAGAAGACAGAGCAAATGAGTTAAAATAAACTGATAAGAGGAAAGATGTAGGGGTAAGGATAAAAAACAGATTGCATGTTAGCTATTTTTTTTCAAGCAGGCGATATCCCACCAAGGCAGGGTGACCTAAAAAGAAAAACGAAAGGTTCTCTTTTTAAATTTAGTAATGTATGCAGAAGGGGTTTAAATTATTATTATACAGTAGGGGAAAGCTCTAACCCCATAGGGTATGTTAATAATGCTGTTTATGACATTTTATTGAGATTTTTTTTTTGTTTAAGGACTATAAATTTTCAGATAGATAGAAAGAGCATATATGGTATATATGTATAGTCGAGATTGAGGTGAAAAGATGGGCTAGTGACATCACCTGCGGTAATGTGTTCAGTAAAGTGGAAATTTTCGAAATTCAAAAGTTGGTGAGTCAGTAAGTCAACTTTGGTATTTCTCCATATAGTTATGTACAGTAATAGCAGTGTCATATCCGGTGAGAATAAGTTTGGCCAGTGTTTCATGACTTAAGAATAAACCTCAGTTTTGAATGGTATTAGTGGTTGCAATCACAGAAAATTCTAAGCAGTGCCTGTTTCATCTGTCTGCTTTTTTTTTATAATTAGTTTGGCACTGGGGAAGTTCATCAGTTAGTTTTCTGTGTTGTATTGATTAGTACAGGCATTGTTTGTGTATTCTTGCTGGCATGTACAGCAGTGCCTGCTACAGATGCTGTGCCTGTTCTGTTCAGGTGTAAGGAAGTTTCTAAAGTAAATTTAGGAAATCGGACATTCTTATATACGTACAGTATATACATAGTGGGGAGAACAGTAGATGAAGCAATCTGCAGTTGCTACACCAGACATAATATCTCTATTTCTACAAGTACATGTACAAGGAATACAGGCCTAGCTGACATCAATGACACACTAATATATAGAAAGCCCTTTGTTATGCAAAGCATTTTGGGCAAATTAGGTCAATTTTGTTCCAGGATGCGACCCACACCAGTCGACTAGCACCCACGTACCCATTTTACTGAAGAGTGAACAGGGACAGCATGTGTCTAATGGAAACATGTCCTAATGTTTTCCAGCTGTACTGGACCTTAGTGTGTGAGCTGAGTGTGCTAGCAATCGATCTACGGGACACATTATGATGGTATAGAACGTATACCACATAACTAGCAGAGCTTACTAGATACCTGTTGAAATTTTTAGGAATCCTAAGCCCTTGATACCTCACTCAGAGGATCTATTGTCCAGACTTTATGGCATTAGCATATGCAACAAGAAATTGTCAAGTACATATATGTATAGACATTATCTCTGCTCACCTGCATCCCCACAGAACAGATGATGCAGTTGTCATAAATAGACCTCATTTTCCTGCCTCAGGACTTCATTCATACAACTCTTAATGTGCATAAGGTTCAACTTCTCTTTTGAGTCGATATTCTACAAACAAATAATAAGGCATGGCAGTGCCATACTGGCTACCAGCTAGCTTCCCTGAACATTTAGAGATCTATCCAACATCATACTGAGCAACATCACATGGCTCTTCTAAAAGATATTTGGGTCATCAAGACAATTTGATGTAAAGATTCTCAGGAATTATCTTAATTTTGTGGAGCCATTGACTTGGGTCACAGTGGTGTTAGTAGTAGTTCTGTTTACCATTTCTGGACATCCTTATCCTTAGAAAACAAAACTACAGCGGACCCCCGGTTTACATTATTAATTCGTTCCAGAATGCTGTTCAAGTACCGTTACCAAATGAATTTGTTCCCATAAGGAATAATGTAAATTAGATTAATCCTTTTAGACCCCCCAAAAACACACTTTAGGGCATTGCCAATAGTGCAGATGTGAAAGGTTTGTAGCTGATCTATGGTGGATAATATGCATCAGACTCCTTACGGCATGAAGGGAATCGTTTTGGTCCCCTGAGAAATTCTTTGCTAACATGTCATAAGGTAAGCCTTTGGTTTTGTTAGCTGGAGGGTGAAGATTTTTTTTAATGTTTCTAAATAGTACTTCCTGCAGGGAAATATAGTTTCCAGCTGGTGTGCTTAGAATGTGAATGAGAAGGCATGTGAGCTTGAGTACCATCACCTCTTATATCGAGTTGTCTGGGAAGATGGCATCAAGCCAGTCTGTCCTTTTGATGCATGAATGATCTTAAAATTGTCTTTTGTTGTGGGGAAAGCCAGGGTGATGGTCAAGGTCAAAGGCACCAGAATGGGTAGGCAGAACTCCAGTACCTGGTTTGGGTAAAGATTAGTTGAAAGCCATTCCAGATTCTGAGGGTTTGTGGCTGTGTAACCAGTCTCATTTATTTAGGTAAATAAAAATGGAGAAGAGATCCAATATTATTATAATCAAATAGAAGCGCTAAACCACAGGGGTTATACAGCGCTGCAGGTTATTGTAGGATGCAGGGAGAGTGGGTTGTAAGAGGGAGATGGACGATTAGTAGGGTATGGAGTGCAGCATGACGGTGGATAGTGCAGGGATAGAGGGTAGCAAGAGATCGAGGTAGAAGGGACTGAGGAGGTGCTACAGGTATAAGAGATCCAATAAATGAAAAGAAATTGCATACCCATCCTGGACCATGGTCACCTGCATAGCAGCAGGTAGAGCTGCTGGAAACCTTCTCTTATCCTACCTGGCACACACTACCAGGATGACACAAGACTTAGCAAAACAGCCTTTTTAGATGAGCACATAATGTGCAATCATCTTTCAGCAAATAATGACAGTGGGAAACCGTAAAGAATGCTACGGGTCATTGTTGCTACTTTCTGGATCTGCAGCAACCTCTAGTCGTTATCGGAGGCCCTGTCAGAAGACAATGGTTTTACAAGGTTTCATTACAAGTGAAATTAGGTTAGAACAGGGCTGAGAGTAATTCCTTTTTTCTTGTCTAGGAGCTTGATTTCACAAGAAATTCTATTAAAGAGGGCACGAGGCAGGGAAGGGTTTGGGGTATTTAGATTCAATCCAAGGAAGAAGCAATTCAGTTTCTTGGGACAAAGCCAATTTGTCTTGAAATGGGACTTCCCCCTTCTTGAAAGAATTTACATTAAGTACTTCTTAAATTACAGTGGTGGAGACTTAGATCAGGAAAGTAGTAGCGAGAGGTTAAAGGGAGAAAAAGTAGGAAAATATGGATTAACACCATCTTAAGGATACTGAATTTAAAAACTTAACTCAATGTATATTTATTCAGTTTGCAGAATCAGGCAGAAATTTCAGCCTAGCAACAGAAACAAAATCCACTAAGTACCACAGAAAAATTACATTATTCTTTTCTAATTTTTGTCCTATGTCAAGAACAATTTGTTGAACAATTTAATGAGCAAAGTTAATCTTGCTGAAATGGATTAAATACTTTATTATTGGAGACAGCAATGTTATGCCATAATAAAAATGATCCTCCCTATAAATGAACCTGAAAACCAAATGCCATGTGCAAGGATCCCTTGTATCAGTGTGCAAAATATTCTACTGAGATACAACTGTTAAAAAGTGAAAGCTTCTAACAATACTAATTTTATGTGCTATGAATACATATCAGCGTGTAACATTTTGATAAATACTATTCTAATAAAATAATAATGATTCACAGTATGAGAAAATTATAAACGATTGAAATAACTTTAATGTTTACAAATTTGCAAATAACATTTTAGTGCTGGAGTTCAAAGATTTTAAGAATGGAAATCAACACCCCAATTTTTATAATATATTTAAAGATGCAAAAATCAAACTACAAAGCTCTTTTAGTAACCATCTCAGATGTCTAATTTGAGCAGAAACAGTAATAAGGCATTAGGGAAAAACCCGTCCTATTTCACTGAGGTTTGGCAGAAATTTGAACCAAGATAACTTACACTAGAGGAGATACTATTTGCAAAATATACTACTGGACTAATTAATACATGTTAGACTTTTACCACACTCACATTAGGAAAAAAGGAATCTGATTAACTAGACTCGTCATAAAGCTCAGCTGTCACTGCCATAAAATATCACCTAAATAACGTCCTAATAATCTTTTTAAGTGTGAGAGGTTAAATTCATTACACATTTTCATTAAAGATATGAGAACAGGAATGAACATTCTAGGTGTAAAGCAAACTGACAGAATTCAACAGTACATCTGTAACTATATATGCTGCACAATATCTATAGAGTACCAACCAGTTTCTCTGCCTTTTATTATGAGATGTCCTTTCATGGTAAAGAATTGGATCTTAAGTCAGAGGTCATTAGAAAGACAATCAGAAAAAATATATATTTTTTTACCTTCCTTATGGTAATATAACTGTTGGAGATAATTTATAGCCTATTTGTCCTTTAACTTAATATGTACTGTATTATTTCTACCAAACAGATACCAGCACTTGTCATAATAAAGGAACAGAATGCATTTTTCTGTCATTTACGATCCACCAGTATTTCCAAATATTCTTCCTTACAGACTACCTTTTATAACAAAGTATATATAAACCACCAATATAAAATAAACTTTATTTTCCAAGTAAAAATTACCTGAATAAATTTTCCTTAGAAATAGCACTAATTATGATTTACAGTGTTATTGGTTAAAACAATTTCACATTAATTCAAATAACTTCAATTCATCCAAGCCATCTGCAGTTACTACAAACCCCTTTAACTCATCGTGAACAGTTCAAATTAACATTTTTAACAGTTCATTGTTCATATTCTATTATCCTGCTTTGCCATAAATTTTTTAAAGTATGCTCATCAGAACACAAATAACCCACACTTAAACTATACAAATGCACTTCGTTCATACCTGTCAAAGATGCTTCCATTTCCTGCTGCCTGCTGCCTCCTGCCATCAACAGATTTGCAGTTCTTATACACAGCATTCCTATCATGAACCTTAGTCCCTGTTTTATTACTCTAGACACCAGCCTTTCATATAGTATCAAATGCTCATGACTTGACCTGACCTTTGCCTTTTCATCTTTTCTCTTGACCTGTCTAATGTACTTCGGTGTTTCCTGTCTTCAGATTTTCTTGCTTGTTTTCTGCTTTCCTAGCATGGGCCCTTACATCTACTGCAGTGCTCCTCTTTGTACAGTGGCCACAAAAAAAATCTTTATATGTCCAACGCCAAAAAAATCTGTAGACAAAATTTTGGTGCATACATTTCAATCCTGTTTCCACCAAAGTAAAAGTGTGATGACGTAGTGTACTGGAGCCCATCTTGCTCCATTGTTCTCCACCATGCCACGCTTCAGAGCTCGGTGAGGAAGGTGGCTTGCTACGTTGTTTCTCAGTGCCCCTTTTTTCACTCGACCACGAACTTTGCCATGCTATATTTCTTCTCCAAGTGGTCAGAATGGGTCGAACTAAACTTTCAATGGCAGAGAAGACCCGTGCACTCACCCTATTAGAGTAAGGCATGTCTGTGATACGCGTAGCCGCAGACCTGAAGGTGACAAGGATGGCAATTTTCAACCTCAAGACTGCAGCTGCCTCACTCCAACCTGGCACCGTACCACAAAAAGACTTCCCTTAGTACAAACAAGATCCTGAAGAGGAAAATGTTATCAGATCCTGCCATAACAGCCGTAGACCTTAAGAAAAAGCCAGGTGGGAGTCAGGCAACTGCTTTCTTGAGGTTGTGAATTGCCATCCTTATCACCTTCAGGTGTGCGGCTACACGTATCACAGACATGCCTTACTCTAATAGGGTGAGTGCACGGGTCTTCTCTGCAATTGAAAGTTTAGTTTGACCCATTCTGACCACTTGGAGCAGATATAACGTGGCAAAGCTCGTGGTCGAGTGAAAAAAAGGGGCACTGAGAAACAACGTAGCAAACCTCCTTCCTCACCGACCACTGGCAGAGCACTGAAGCGTGGCAGGGTGGGGAACAATGGAGCAAGACGGGCTCCAATACACTACATCATCACACTTTTCCTATGGCAGAAACACGAGTGAAATGTATGCACCAAAACTGTATAGATTTTTTTTGCGTTGGACATGTAAAGATTTTTTTTGCGGCCACTGTACCTATTACACCCCTTAGAACTGGAGAAGCAGGGAACTCCACTCTCAAATGTAATTTATTGTAACCCCCATTACTATTAATTCTTCTACCACCATTTTTACTACCACTACCTTTTTCCCCTTTCCCAATCCATCTCATTTTCTTCTGTTAATGCTTAATAATGGTCCAGGAGTGACCAAAAATATAATTTTTAAGTTCCTTCAAGTATAGATTATTTGTGAAATATTCTAGCCACAGTATTGTGACTTGTTCTTTGTGCTCAATAATCACTGCTGCATTTATCACTGCATTTAATCACTGCTGCATTTATCACTAAAATGGTCTTTTAGGACATTAATAAAGGTGTTATTAATTGGCCATAACAGAAAATTCTTAAAAATAGTTATATTTTTAACATATATAACTTTATAAACTCTTTTGCATTTTAAATTAGGTTTCCTCTGTGTAAAGGTAAATCATCTTCACACTACACCTGGAATTATCACGGCAAACTCAAAAGCAGTTCTGTTAAGAACTCATCTGGATTTTCAATCTCATGAAGCAGACCTATGGAAAAAAATAAAATTTATTACTTTACCATCCAAGATAAACATCAAGAAAATGACCAGTATAAATTAATGTTGAAAAAAATGCTGAATGCAATAAAATCATTGATTGTAAAGGAATGATCAAATTTATAATACAGTGGAACCCCGACTTACGATGTTATCATCTTACGTTATTTTCGATAACCGATATTTATAACGTAAGAAATTTGTTTGTGACTTACGATGTTTGCTTCGTTTACCGACATTCGTACCGGACCTGTCCGCTGGCGCCCAGCTGAGCGCGCACTCCAGGAGCGTCAGTGCTATTGTTTACAAGCGGAGCGACCACCCACCCACACCCACGCATTCATACCAGTATATTGTCATTATTCCACTGTTTTTAGTGCTTGCAACTGCTAAATAAGCTACCATGGGTCCAAGGAAAGATCCTAGTGCTAAGCCTGTGGCAAAGAGGAACAGAAATATATGTACGATAGAAGTGAAGAAGGAGATAATAGAAAAATATGAAAGTGGAGTGCGTATCAGTGAGCTGGCCAGGCTGTATGGTAAACCCTATTCTACCATCGCTACCATTGTGGATAAGAAATATTCAAGTAAAATCAAGGAAGCTGTTGTTGCAAAAGGTGCATCTGTGATCACAAAACACAGACCACAAGTGCTGGAAAATGTGGAAAGGTTGTTGTTGGTGTGGATCAACGAGAAACAGTTAGCAGGAGATACTGTTTCGGAGGGAATAATATGTGAAAAAGCAAGGCAGTTGCATGATGATCTCCTTAAGAAAATGCCTGCAACGAGTGAAGTGAGCGAATTTAAAGCCAGCAGAGGCTGGTTTTACAAATTTAAGAATCGAAGTGGCATACATAGTGTTGTGAGGCATGGCGAGGAGCCAGTTGTGACAAAAGTGCGGCTGAAAAATATGTTCCTGAATTCCAGGAGTACCTAGAGGCTGAACAATTCCTCCCCCAACAAGTGTTTAATTGTGATGAAACAGGCCTGTTTTGGAAGAAAATGCCCAACAGGACCTACATTACTCAGGAGGAAAAGGCACAGCCAGGACATAAGCCTATGAAAGACAGGCTAACTTTGATGCTGTGTGCCAATGCCAGTGGTGATTGCAAAGTGAAGCCTTTACTGGTGTATCTTTTGAAAATCCCGAGTGTTTGGCAGATGCGGTGTCAGCAAGTCTAACTTGTGTGTGATGTGGAAGTCTAACAAAAAGGCTTGGGTCACAAAGGACATTTTCTTAGATTGGTTCAATGAAGTGTTTGGCCCCAGTGTGAAGAAATATCTATTGGACAATAATTTGCCACTTAAGTGCCTCCTGATAATGGACAATGCTCCTTGTCATCCTCCAAACTTGGTAGAGAAAATTGTGGAGGAGTTTAAATTCATCAAAGTGAAGTTCTTGCCCCCTAATACCACTCCTCTCCTCCAGCCCATGGACCAGCAGGTCATTTCCAACTTTAAAAACTCTATACCAAAGCAATGTTTCAAAAGTGCTTTGATGTGACCACAGACATGAACATAACCCTAAGAGAATTTTGGAAAAAACATTTCCATATGCTGCATTGTGTACACCTTATAGGTAAGGCTTGGGAGGGAGTGACTACCAGGACTTTGAACTCTGCCTGAGAAAATTGTGGCCAGACTGTGTCCTAGAGAGGGATTTTGAAGGTTTTGGGGCTGAGCCTCAGAACCCTGAGCCTGAGCCTGAGCCTGTTTTGGAAGAAATTGTGGAATTGGGCAAGTCTTTGGGGTTAGAGGTGAGTGGTGAGGATGTGGAACAGTTGGTGGAGGAGCACAAGGAAGAGCTAACCACTGAAGATCTGCAAGAGCTTCAACAGCAACTGGAACAAGAGAGCAGAGGTCAGGACAATGGTTCAAAGGAGGAGGTGGAGGTGGAACAAAAATGGAAGAATGTGCCTTCTTCAAGGATTAAGGACATTTGTGGAATGTGGAGCAAGGTGCAAGCATTTATGGATGAATATCACCCTAACCATGCTGTTGCAGGCCGTGCTGGCAACCTGTACAATGACACAGTGGTGTGTCATTTCAGGGATGTGTTAAAGAATCGCCAGACACAGAGCTCCCTGGACAAATTTGTTGTTAGAAAGAGGTCTAGTGACTCTCAAGCTGGTCCTAGTGGCATTCAAAGAAAAAGGAAGTAACCCCAGAAAAGAACTTACCACCTGCAGTGTTAATGGAAGGGATTCCCCTTCCAAACACTAGCATACTACTCCACCTTCTCCCCTCCTCCCGTCCTCCACACATCAACAACTCTTCAATAAATGTAAGTGACATGTTATTGTACAATATTTGCATGTGTATTTATGTATTCTTTATTCAATTATTTATTATTTAATGTCCAAAAGTTCTAAAAAATATTTATTTAACTACTTTTGGAAGTCTTGGACGGATTAAATTTATTTCCATTATTTCTTATGGGGAAAATTGATTCGTTTAACGATTGTTTCGCTTTAAAATATGCCCTCTCTGACGGATTAATATCGTAAGTCGGGGTACCACTGTAGTTAACATACATTTTGCACAAGATAACTTAATTTTCACTTCCACTCTCATGGTAAAGATAATGAATAAGCTTAAAATTAACTCCTTTCATTCTACACTAATTTTAGTTTTCAGATTGTTTCTCTAATAAATTCATCAAATTCTAACTTTCAATTGCAAGAGACAATCGCAGTGCAATCCTTACCTCATATTATTAATTACATTTAGGGGGAAGTGCTACACCCCCCTAGGGGGTCATGCAGAGAATGGGAGGCAATTACATTCAATCCAAGGAACTGAAGGATAAGACCAATTCCTTGGATCAAGAACCCCTCAACAGTATCAAGGAACATCATCTTATAGCCATGTACTGGAGGGTGTAGTACTTAGTTTTGATTATAATAATAATATAGCCATGTATATTGTAGAATTAACGCTGAATACAGAAAAATACTTCTTACCTCTTCTCAGTAATTAGTAACCAAAAACAAACAGAAATTATAACTTCAGGATGCTTGAATATGAAAAGTTATAAAGGACCAGAGTTTGAAAAAGGAGACTTTAAAGAAGTTTGTCTGGAGTACCTGAATGAACTGAAGAAAGTGTAGAGATACTGTTAAACAAACCAATGTGGAAAAACAATACAAGTGTTTTGAGAATGATATGGATAAAAATGAAAGGAGAATCCAAAAAGAGGATTATAGTTAATGTTTATGAACCTTTGTATGATACCACTAGGGAAAGGGGGGAGTGCTAAACCTGTAGGGGTCATATAGTGCTTGGAAGAATGGAAAACATTCAGACAATTCAAGTGATTGGAGCACAGGTCTGAACCATGAGGGGAGGTGCCTTTCAAACAGTGAACATATGGTTGTTTGCAAAACAAAATGGCTAAATACTTTGCATTAAACTGGGAATGATGTGCACAAGAAATTCACAGGGAATCCTGCAATCCCCCATTAAGTCTTCATATGCGTCACAAAACTTGTCATTAGCGTAAATATATTAATGTTAAGAAAAGTAACAAAATGATCAAATTTGATGGAATATGATTGTAATGAGTGCAACACACAATTTTGGCCCTGGCAATTACAAGGCTTCAATTCATAAAATTTCAACAGGTCATAATAAAGTAAGGCTTCAACATTTTCGGGATTTCTTTTCGTAGTTACAATCAGTTTTTGAGGCTGTACAATTCTGAAAGAATTTGTTTTAAGCTGCCCACAGTTTGGTAACATGCAATTTGAGGCAAATAGAAGTATAAGTACACACACTACCCGCACATATAAAAAAAGAGAGGAGCTTACGACGACGTTTCGTTACGACTTGGACCATTTACAAAGTCGGTCCAAGTCGGACCGAAACGTCGTTGTAAGCTCCTCTCTTTTTATATATGTGCGGGTTGTGTGTGTATTGTTCCAGTCACGGTATTGTGCCTTTTTTTGTTATTTAGAAGTATAAGAAGAGGAAGGATTTGAGGGGGTTCAGAGATGCACATGATCATTAATCCAGTGTGGAGGTTGGGATATGATGGTGGAAAGTGCAGATGACAAAATATTTGAAGTGATTTAGGGAAACAAATTAGCTGGATTCGAGTTTTGGAGGTGGAAAGTACAGTATATTTACTTTGGAATGAGGTGATGCTACCTTATAAATATGTACGTAACCGTAACGGCAGCTCAGTTAAACCCACCAGAAAACAAGGGGAATCTCTAGACAAAATGCTCAAAATGAACTCGAGCAAAAATACATGCCAACAAGCTGTAAGCTCATGCTACAAAACAGTGGAAATTAATTATCACATTTAAACCCCCAACCAGTATGTTGCATTACTGGCCATAAACAGATTGTAGCCAGGTCATGTTTCATGAGGTACATAAGCTGATTTACTTACTGACATCACAAAATTCCATGAAAGAGGAAATGGGAAGAAGTTCCTCCTGGTATGTTGCAAGTAGTTTAGAGGCAGCCTCGACCAGCACTTGGTCATTATGACGCACAAACTCAGCTATTGTTACGCTCCATTCACCTTCAGTACTTGCCTTCTGCAAAAGTATAAAAATTAATTTCTATGCTCCCAATTCTCTGCATAATAATCATCCCACACATTACTTTCAAACATGACATCTCCACTGTCTCTTACCTCCTTGTTGCAGCATTCAAAACCCATTCCTCTCACCTGTGTAAGTGTTCATACTGCTATATTCTGGCACAAACTTTTTTATCTTCCACAGATAAACTTTTCTTTCCCCCAGATGCTTCAACACACCACCCACCCTTTTCTATGATTCATCTTGTCTTCCACAGACCTACCTGCTTACATGTCCACTCTCAAACATCTAAATACATCTACGTACTTCCTTTTGTTAATAGTGGCAGGGTGACCCAAAAAGAAAAAAAAAGAAAGAAAAAACTTTCACCATTACTCATACATAATCACTGTCTTTGCAAAGGTGCTCAGATGTGACAGTTTAGATGTTCCTCCAAACTGCCAATATTCCAAACCCCTCCTTTAAAGTGCAGGCATTGTACTTCGCCCAGGCCTTTGTCTCAGATTCCGACTAGGCTTAGAAGAAGGCAGACAGGCAGGCTGGGTTCTCCAAGTATTCACAATCTAATGCCTTCCATAATAGCCATTGGTGTTTCCTTCGCTACCATCTTCCATCTAACGAATCCCATGATAAATAAATGGTGGCAGAGGTGGGGAACACCAATGACTTGTGAGAGGTGTTATATTGTGAATACTTGGAGAACCAAGCCTGCGTGTCTGCCTTCTAAGCCTAGTCAGAGTCTGAGACAAACGCCTGTGGGCTACGGCCCATATATGAGGAAGCATGTGACGTCATGGCTTGTTAACCCTTTGGGGGTCGGTGCCGTACTAGTACGTTTTACGAGCAGGGGTTGGTGCCGTACTAGTACGCCCAAATTCTAGCGGCCTCAATTTAAGCAGAAAACGTCTGGTAGGCATACATATGAAAGAATGGGTCTGTGTGGTCAGTGTGCGCAGTATAAAAAAAATCCTGCAGTACACACTGCATAATGAGCAAAAAACTCGGACCGTTTTTTTCGATTAAAACAGCGACTTTGCAGTCGATTTTCATATGGTATATATTGATGTAGTCTCGTTTTCTTGGTCTCATTTGATAGAATGGAAGATATATTACAGAAATAGAGATGATTTTCATTGGTATGACAATGACAAGTACCTTGAAATTGAGCTCAAAGTAGCGAAATTGTTCGATTTTTGACGATGTTCAAGAGTAAACAAATCACACCATGCCTCCAATACACATCAACTGGCGAGTCTTATATTCATGCACAAGTGCTCTGATATTATTTGCACCATTTTTACAATGATGCAGTTGTATACATAACAGTAAATCTTCTATTTTTTGAGAATAAAAATTCAAAATGAAAAGCAAAAGTAATGGAACAGGGGCCTGGAGACGTGACTAATGAACAGAGAACATGTTATTTTAGTGCCAGGAATGTCTGCCTTGTTTATTCTGGACCCTATTTTGAAATTGGCATCGTTTGAAATTTGTGTGAAATTGGAAAATTGCCATATTCTGACCACTATTTTGGGTAGATGAAATTGGTAAATAGGCAGTTTCTTGTACTCAATCGATAGAAAAAATGGAGTTCTATCGAAATAGCTATAGTTTTAGGAGACTGAAACATTGGAATTTGTCGAAAATAGGGCTCAAAGTGGGCAAAATCGCCGATGCGTAAGTGTCATGGCTACCGCTAACTTCGCGAAAGCATAATTCCGTTAGTTTTCGATCAAATTTCATAATTTTGGTGGCGTTATGATCGGAAAAAGATTCTCTATCATTTCATAAGAAAAAATTAATTTTTTTTTTCCAAAAAATTTTCGACCCCAGGAACACTTTCCTGAGAAGGCCTGTCGACCCCCAAAGGGTTAAGGAAGCCTTGCTCTAAATTTACTAGGGGGTTATATGTATATATATAATTACACTCTTAACACTTCAAATTTGATATCCATTCTATCACTGTCTAGGCCTTTTGTTACCCTTCTCACACTGCTCTTTTTGCTCATTTTAAATTTCCTCTTTTGCAAATACATACCCTACCCAAATAGTGCACAACCTTTGCAACTCGTCTTCAAAATTCCCCAAAAGAACTGTCATCAGCAAAGAGCATGTGTGGTAACTCCCATACTAGAGATACTGACAGATGTATCTTTTCACTCATGTTGAAGACTTAACAATATAAAAGGTAAGAATATTGCACAAGGAAAAATATAACTTGCAAGACATGTCAGGGAAGTGGCCTTTGATTCTGGTAAAGGTCTCTTGATCCAAGGAACTGAGTAGCCTACCCTTCTTTGTTCAAATCAAATTCCCATTCCTCACCAGATGCTGTATGATCCCTATAGCCTTAGTTCTTCCCCATGAATACAACACACTAGACACATTATCCAGCCCCTTAGGGTAAGGGGAAAGGAAAGAAGTGCACACTGGATTTTCAACAACATAATGATCAAATAATATTTTATGGTCTCTATTTTGGGAGATTCTGAAGAGAAGTTGCAGAGGTTGGTGGATGAGTTTGGTAGGGTATGTAAAAGAAAGAAATTGAAGGTGAATATAGGAAAGAGTAAGGTGATGAGGATAACAAAAAGATTAGGTGATGAAAGATTGGATATCAGATTGGAGGGAGAGAGTATGGAGAAGGTGAATGTATTCAGATATTTAAGAGTGGACATGTCAGCAGATGGGTCTATGAAGGATGAGGTGAATCATAGAATTGATGAGGGTAAAAGGGTAAGTGGTGCACTTAGGAGTCTGTGGAGACAGAGAACTTTGTCCATGGAAGCAAAGAGGGGAATGTATGAGAGTATAGTTATACCAACACTCTTATATGGGTGTGAAGCATGGGTGATGAATGTTGCAACAAGAAGGCTGGAGGCAATGGAGATGTCATGTCTGAGATCAATGTGTGGTGTGAATATAATGCAGCGAATTCGTAGTGTGGAAATTAGGAGGAGGTGCGGGATTACCAAGACTATTATCCAGAGGGCTGAGGAGTGGTTGTTGAGGTGGTTTGGACATGTACAGAGAATGGAACAAAGTAGAATGACTTTGAGAGTGTATAAATCTGTAGTGGAGGGAAGGCGGGGTAGGGGTTGGCCTAAGAAAGGTTGGAGGGAGGGGGTAAAGGAGGTTTTGTGTGCGAGGGGCTTGGACTTCCAGCAAGCATGTATGAGTGTATTTGTTAGGAGTGAATGGAGACAAATGGTTTTTAATACTTGACGTGCTGTTGGAGTGGAAGCAAAATAAGATTTATGAAGGGATTCAGGGAAACCGGCAGGCCGGACTTGAGTCCTGGAGATGGGAAGTACAGTGCCTGCACTCTGAAGGAGGGATGTTAAATGTTCCAGTTTTATAACTGTAGTGTAAGCATGCCTCTGGCAAGACAGTGACGGAGTGAATGATGATGAAGGTTTTTCTTTTTCGGGCCACCCTGCCTTGGTGGGAAACGGCCGATGTGTTAATAAAAAAAATATTTTGCACATTCCTTTTTTTTTCCTATTCTGTTAAGGTGCTGGATTGAATAACACTGTTGGAAGCTGAATAACCAATCACTGGATAATGTGCATGTGTGTGATGCATGTAATATAACAATAAAGATCTCTTTCACTCACAGAAGGCCAAGGCTAACCTTGAATCACTACTGCAGAACACAAGGAATCTAGAGTAGTACACAAAAAGAAGGTAAACCTTATATATGATAACTTTCAATGATTAGAGATTATATGCTACATTAATATAAAAATTTAAGGTTTAAATTACAAAAAAAAAGGTACAAACCTTAAAGAACATGTTGTAAATGCCATCCACAAGTGCCCAAAATATACAAGCATGCTTGTAAACTGCCCAATCCTTTGTTGATTTATCCGTGATCCTATTCCCTTGTGGTGGATGAGGGGAGACAGCACGAGCATGTGCAACAACCAGCAGCCGCTGGAGGTAGGCAACTCTAATTTTTGTCCACTGAGCTGGGGAGTAAACTGCTAAAGCCAGGACACCCATATAGAACACTCCCTCTGCCTCATAAGCTACTTCTACCCACCGCTCACGTCCAGCTTCAAGGAAAGTGGAAAGCTTTTTCTCTTCACGGCTTGCAGAACGTGTTCTGATGAAAATCAATATCAATTAGAAAGCATTTATAAAGGCATCACAATTTGTGAATTATCTATCATCAAACTGCTGTCTACCTTATGTAATGTGTAGCTAACTTTTGCTGCCCACATCTATTCACACACACACTGTACTTCCTTGAGTGAAGATAAGATTAATATATAATTAAGTAATATTGGAAATACTTGAGGAGCTGAGGAAAACTGGAGATGCAGCAAATACATTCAAGGGATAACTTTTTTTTTTACATCTTCATTTGTAATTGGAATTACCAAATAAACCCTATTTGTCTTTAAGAAGGAAATTATGTGCTGTCCATGTAAAACTGTAGTGCCTATGGCAGACAAACACTACAGAGCTGAGCAAGTTAGATTACAGAGGAACATCAGTTATGAGCATGGAGGAAATGACTGCATTAAGATACTTGGAAGGGCAAGGTAAAATATAGATCAGTGTGTAGGTGTGCTAAGACTTCTGTCTTGATACAAAGAAAACTTACGTATTGATAACATATAGTGCCATGTGTAGTATATAGGGGATTAAATTCATGTTGGACTGACGACCACCTCCGCCTGTGTCATCACTGAATGATTTTTCATTGGCAAACCGTAATAGCAAAAGTTTCAAGTCATGGAGAGTTGATGAATAGCTGATATCCCTGAAAAGTAATAAAATTATACATTTTAGATTAGTCTAGCATTGTTTATGCTTGAGTGAACATCATACAAAACATTTATTAACAATTCATTGTTTTTGGAACTTGATTATTGTGTGTGACTACTAAATAAGCTACCATGGGCCCAAAGAAAGCTCCTAATGCCAGTTCTTTGGTAAAGAAAGTGAGAAACACCGTAGAAACAAAGAAAGAAATAATGGAAAAATATGATAGTGGTGTATGTATTGCCGAGCTCGCCAGGATATATAAGGCCCCATCAACCATCGGTTCCATTGTGGCGAAGAGAAAAGAAATTACGGAAGCTAATGTTGCGAAAGGGGTGAATACAATAACGAAACAGAGACCACAATCAATTGAAAATATGGAGAAATTGTTGGTGTGGATAAACGAAAAACTACTAGTGGGTGATAGTGTTGTGCAATCCATCATATGTGAAAAAGCAAGGCAGTTGCATGCTGACCTTGTCAAGAAAATGCCTGAAACCAGTGTTGATGTTGATGAATTTAAGGCCAGCAAAGGCTGGTTCGAAAACTTCAAGAAGCGAAGTGGCATACACAGTGTTGTAAGGCATGGTGAGGGTGCCAGTTCAGATAAACAAGGGGCTGAAAAATTTGTGCGTGACTTTAAAGAATATGTAGAGGCAGAAGAATTTAAACCCCAACAAGTGTTTGTGACAAAACAGGCCTCTTTTGGAAGAAAATGCCAAGGAGGACCTACATCATGCAGGAGAAAAAGGCAATGCCAGGACACATGCCTATGAAAGACAGGCTAACTCTCATGCTGTGTGGTAACGCTAGTGGGGATTTCAAAGTGAAGCCTTTACTGGTGTATCACTCTGAAACTCCCAGTGTTTGCAAGAAATACAGTGTTGACAAGAGTAAATTGTGTGATGTGGAAGTCTAATGCTAAGGCATGGGTCACTAGGAAAATTTTCCTGGAATGGTTTAATCAAGTGTTTTGCCCCAGTGTGAAGAAATATCTATTGGACAATAAATTGCCACTTAAGTGCCTCCTGGTAATGGACAATGCTCCTGCTCATCCTCGAGGCTTGGAAGACCAATTGTCTAAGGATTTCAAATTTGTAACAGTGAAGTTCTTGCCTCCTAACACCACTCCTCTCCTCCAGCCCATGGACCAGCAGGTCATTGCAAACTTCAAAAAACTGTACACCAAAGCAATGTTTCAAAGGTGCTTTGACATAACCTCAGACACTACTTTGACCCTAAAAGAGTTCTGGAAGGATCACTTCAATGTCTTCCATTGCATAGGCCTTATAGATAAAGCTTGGCAGGGAGTGACTTCCAGGACGATGAACTCTGTTTGGAGAAAGTTGTGGCCAGATTGTGTCCCAGAGAAGGATTTTGAAGGGTTTTCGCCTGACCCTGAGGAGCCTATGGAAGTTGTGGAAAGTATTGTGGCATGGGGTTGGATGTGAGTACCCAGGATGTGGAAGAGTTGGTGGAGGACCACAATGAAGATCTAACCACTGAAGTGCTGCAAGAGCTTGAGCTGCAACACCATCAAACCACAACTCAGGAAATTGCTTCAGTGGAGGAAGAGAGATGTAAGGTGCCTTCTTCAGAGATTAAGGAGATTTGTGGAATGTGGAGTAGGGTGCATTCATTTGTGGAGGAACATCACCCTGACAAAGATGTTGCAATCCGTCTAGGCAACATGTACAATGACAATCTCTTTTCCCATTTTAGGGACATTTCAAAGAGTTGCTAGACACAGAGCTCTCTGGACAGATATTTAGTGCCACAGGTGTGCAGTGACTCTGAAGCTGGTCCTAGTTCCAGTAAAAGACAAAGAAGGGAAGTGACCCCAGATGAGGACTTGGTACCTAGAGTCCTTATGGAGGGGGATTCCCCTTCCAAAAAATAGGGTCTCTTCCATCTCCCCTCCTCCCTCTCTTCCATCCAGCAACATCAGTCTTCAATAAAGGTAAGTGCCACATTGAGTTCATTCATTTGTGCATGTAAATCTATCTTTAAGGCCCCCAAATTTTTTTGGGGGGAACTTCTGGGTTTCTGGAACGGATTAATTGAATTTCCATTACAGTGGACCCTTGGTTAGCGGCTGTTCCTGTTAGCGGCCAACTCAGTTAGCGGCTGGTTTTACGGCGCCCGGTTAGCGGCCGTATTGGACGCGTCAACCCGCCGGCTGGGGACGTTTGCGCTTCAGTTTGTTTGTCTCTCTCAGTATGTAAGGAAGCTTCTGCTCATTCATACAAACATTTTGCTTGTTTTCCATTGTTTTTTTGCCAGTGCAACTGCGAAATAAGTAACCATGGCTCCCAAGAAAGTTCCTAGTAAAGTTCCTGTGGCAAAGAGAGTGAGAAATACCATGGAATTTAAGAGAGAAGTGATTGAGAAATATGAGAGTGGTATGCGGGTGCTGGAACTTGCCAGGATGTTTGGGAAAAAAAAATCAACAATTACAACCATCCTGTCAAAGAAAGAACAGATCAAGGAGGCTGATGTTGCCAAAGGAGTAAATGTGCTTACGAAACAAAGGTCACCAATAATGGAACAAATGGAAAAGTTATTATTATTGTGGATTAAAGAAAAACAAATAGTGGGAGACAGTGTAGTGGAGTCTGTTATTTGTGAGAAGGCAAGGCGTTTGCATGAAGATCTTGTGAAGAAAACTCCTGGAACAAGTGCTGCTGGTAGTGAATTTAGGGCCAGCAAAGGCTGGTTTGAGAGATTTAAGAGGCGTAGTGGCATACATAGTGTTGTAAGGCATGGTGAGGCTGCAAGTTCAGACAAACATTCTGCTGAAGTTTGTGCAGGAATTTCAGGACTACGTAAAGAGTGTAGAGAAGTTTTTATTGCATTTATGGATTTAGAAAAGGCATATGATAGAGTGGATAGGGGAGCAATGTGGCAAATGTTGCAAGTGTATGGAATAGGTAGTAAGTTACTGAAGGCTGTAAAGAGTTTTTATGAGGGTAGTGAGGCTCAGGTTAGGGTGTGTAGGAGAGAGGGAGATTACTTCCCGGTAAAAGTAGGTCTTAGACAGGGATGTGTAATGTCACCATGGTTGTTTAATATATTTATAGATGGGGTTGTAAAAGAAGTAAATGCTAGGGTGTTGGGGAGAGGGGTGGGATTAAATTATGGAGAATTAAATGCAAAATGGGAGTTGACACAGTTACTTTTTGCTGATGATACTGTGCTTATGGGAGATTCTAAAGAAAAGTTGCAAAGGTTAGTGGACGAGTTTGGGAGAGTGTGTAAAGGTAGAAAGTTAAAAGTGAACATAGATAAGAGTAAGGTGATGAGGGTATCAAACGATTTAAATAAAGAAAAATTGAATATCACATTGGAGAGAGGGATTATGGAAGAAGTAAATGTTTTCAGATATTTGGGAGTTGATGTGTCAGCGGATGGGTTTATGAAGGATGAGGTTAACCATAGAATTGATGAAGGAAAAAGGTGAGTGGTGCATTGAGGTATCTGTGGAGACAAAAACGTTATCCATGGAGGCAAAGAAGGGAATGTACGAAAGTATAGTAGTACCAACACTCTTATATGGGTGTGAAGCATGGGTTGCAAATGCTGCAGCGAGGAGGAGGCTGGAGGCAGTGGAGATGTCCTGTCTAAGGGCAATGTGTGGTGTAAATATTATGCAGAAAATTCGGAATGTGGAAATTAGGAGAAGGTGTGGAGTTACTAAAAGTATTTGTCAGAGGGCTGAAGAGGGTTGTTGAGGTGGTTTGGTCATTTAGAGAGAATGGATCAAAGTAGAATGACTTGGAGAGCGTATAAATCTGTAGGGGAAGGAAGGCGGGGTAGGGGTCGTCCTAGAAAAGGTTGGAGGGAAGGGGTAAAGGAGGTTTTGTGGGCGAGGGGCTTGGACTTCCAGCAAGCATGTGTGAGCGTGTTAGATAGGAGTGAATGGAGACGAATGGTTTTTGGGACATGACGATCTGTTGGAGTGTGAGCAGGGTAACATTTTGTGAAGGGATTCAGGGAAACCAGTTAATTGATTTAGTTGGACTTGAGTCCTGGAAATGGGAAGTACAATGCCTGCACTTTAAAGGAGGGGTCTGAGATAGTGACAGCTGGGAGGGACTTTTCTCAGCTGTCGTATCTGAGCTCCTCTGCAAAGACAGTGATTATGTATGAGTGTGGTGAAAGTGTTGAATGATGATGAAAGTATTTTCTTTCTTTTTGGGTCACCCTGCCTCGGTGGGAGACGGCCGACTTGTTGAAAAAAAAAAATAAAGAGTGAAAATCTGAAAACCCAACAAGTGTTTAACTGTGACAAAACAGGCCTGTTTTGGAAGAAAATGCCCAACAGGACCTACTTCACGTAGGAGGAAAAGACACTGTGTGGACACAAGCCTATGAAAGACAGGCTAACTCTCATGTTGTGTAGCAATGCAAGTGGGGGATTTCAAAGTGAAGCCTTTACTCGTGTATCACTCTGAAAATCCCAGTGTTTTCATGAAACACAATGTTCACAAGAAAAGATTATGTGTGATGTGGAAATCAAGTCAAAATGCATGGGTCACAAGGTCAATTGTCAAAGATTGAGTTGATGATGTGTTTGGCCCAAGTGTGAAAAAATACCTTCAGGATAACAATTTGGGACTCAAGTGCCTCCTGGTACTGGACAATGCTCCTGCACATCCTCCAGACTTGGAAGACCAAATGTCTAGGGACTTCAAATTTATAAAAGTGAAGTTCTTGCCTCCTAACACCACTCCTCTTCTCCAGCCCATGGACCAGCAGGTCATTTCTAACTTCAAGAAACTGTACACCAAAGCAGTGTTTCAGAAGTGCTTTGAAATGACCTCAGACACTGAATTGACCCTTAGAGAGTTCTGGAAGAATCACTTCAATATCTACAACTGCTTAGGCCTTATAGGTAAGGCTTGGGAGGGAGTGACTACCAGGACTTTGAACTCTGCTTGGAGACCACTGTGGCCAGATTGTGTCCAACAGAGGGATTTTGAAGGATTTGCAGCTGACGACCCTGTGCCTGTTGTGGAAGATATTGTGACATTGGGGAACAGCCTGGGGTTGGAGGTGAGTGGTGAGGATGTGGAAGAGTTAGTGGAGGACAACAGGGTAGAGCTAACAACTGAAGAGCTGCAAGAGCTTCATCTGGAACATCAACAGACCACAGCTCAGGAACTTGCTTCACAGGAGGAGGGAGAGAGAGAGGTGGTGCCTTCTTCAGTGATTAAGGAAATGTGTGGAATAGGTTACAAAGTTTTGTTGAAAAACACCATCCTGACCAAGCTGAAACAAGCCATATCTACAACATGTTTAGTAACAAAACCTTGTCCCACTTCAGGGAAATGTTAAAGAGACGCCAGAAACAGAGCACTCTGGACACATATTTTTCTAGACAAGGTTCTAGTGACTCTTAAGCTGGTCCTAGTGGCATTAAAAGAAAAAGGGAAGTAACCCCAGAGAGGGACTTGTTACCTGAAGTCCTTTTGAAGGGGGATTCCCCTTCCAAAAACTAACTCCTCTCTATTTCCTCCTCCCTATCTTCCAGAAGCCAGCATTAGTCTTCAATAAAGGTATGTAATACTAATTTAATTGTTAAAGAATTTTTTTTGTGTGAATATTTTTGTCTGGAACGGATTAATTGTATTTACATTAATTCTTATGGGGAATATTAATTCGGTTAAAGGCCTATCTTCTGGAACGGATTACGGCCGCTAACCGAGGGTCCACTGTATTTCTTATGGGGAAAATGGTTTTAGTTTCTGTCAATTTTGGTTTTAGTCGATCCATCTGGAACGGATTAAGCACGAAAACCAAGGGATGACTGTATTTACATCAACAAAGTGTGCCTCTAAATCTAGAAGAACTGGAAACTAAACAGTATGGAATAATGATAATGCAAGTTTTAAAACTTAGAATGAATATACTGATCATCAAATGGTATAGGCAATGCCAACCCTCAATATTGATTAGCCTTCAGTGCAAGAAACTTTTTCTTTACTTAACACGTTGTAAATGACACTGTTAATTATAAGAAAGAGTACTACTTTGTACAAAAATATTCATCCTGATCATCACACCACAATTCAATGGCATTGGTGATTAATTTTTTATGCAAAACCAACATGAAAAGCAATGCATTAACACATAACAGTACCAGTAATATCCTTCTAACACAACATCAAACTAGAGGAGTCAAGCTTAGCAAAAAAATGGCTTAAATTTTTTTCGTTATTCACCAGTTTCAAAAACTATTTAAGTTATCCTGTACATTTAAAATAGTGTTTGGATAAATTAAACATTCCAGATTGAAGTTAAACCCTATGATAAATATAACCACTTTAAGCTGAATTAAATTAAAAAAATTATTTGGGCATCATTTTGCTACTTAAGTTTGGATATGCACAATACCAGTTACATTTTCAGAAATTTCTGAATGAGCTTTACTATACAAAGAACTTAAAATAAATGCATGAGTTTTTCCAAGCTGAAGTACAGTAAGAAGTTCTACAAACCTATGAGTTGTACACTCCTGTAAGTACGTGTTATGACGTGCTAAACATGAAGCAAATGCTGATTCAGGGACCTGTGGTCCCCAGAGAGGTAAGAGACCATTTGCCCTTGTGTTTGCATTATGTAGGGCAGCACTCTCCCATTCATCTCTAGATCGAGAAGAATGAGAAGACCTGAAAGGAAAAGAATAGTAGTCACAATATATATACTTACAAGAACATTTCAGCCTGTCCTGGACTATTTTAAAGTCAAAACCAGGGCAAGTAGAAAAGCCCAGGAGACAATACAGTAGGAGGTGGGGGAAAGAAGGGAAATGGTAGTAGCAATAGTATTGTATTCAGGCCTTCAACACTTTACTAGTCCCAGTTGTAACCTAACAATGGTCCACTTCAAACCAAAATATTATCATAATGTTCCTCTCCTAAGTGCCCGTTTTCGGAGAATCTGAAGAAATTTTTATACAGTGATGTATTTTGATAAGTTATGCAAACAATGCTATTTTTTAAAAACTTTCTTCACATGAATGATCAACTAAATGGTATTTTTTCTTCAAAAACTGCTATTTTTTAAAAACTTTCTTCACATGAATGATCAACTAAATGGTATTTTTTCTTCAAAAATTTTGCAGTTAATGATATTTTACTTTTTTAATGAGACCTACCTTACTGCTGCAAGATGGCAGTCAACATGCACAACATTAAAATGTGAAACAGTGCAGTAACCAAGAGTTTTGTGAGGCTTATTCTCAAATTCATCCACCACACAACGCTTGCTGAAGGTGTACACAGCCAAGACTTTCTGTGGCTGACACCGATAACCTTCCAAACATATTGCACACACCTGAAAATAATAAATGAAATAAAACCTAAGTATTTTTTTTTTTTTTTACATTTTGCCTAACACACTTTTCACTAAAGAATTTTCTCTTAAAACACCATAGAGCTTCTCATTTAAAGTTGACAAGACAATGACTGTTCTCACATTTCGTGTCTTGCTAAATTTAAAACGTCACAGAATATCTTAACAAATTTAACACCTACCAATCCACTTTCTTCTGCTATTTCCCCCATTTGTGACAATAAAGTAGACTGTGATGTAATCTGCTCCTTGTCATTAGCTCTAAGTCCTAATCGACTTAATTCCTTCTTGCGTGTCTCCATTGCTAGACGTTTCTTTTCCTGCCGTGTCTGACGTCTCACTTCTTGAACCTTTAGGATTAAGCATTGTATTAAAAGAAAAATCAGTACTATATACATTATACAATTATCTAATTACTTAATTTGTGCCATCTACTGCTGATGAATATCAATTACAGTATATATCACTATTATATCTTCATTATCTCCCACCTACAAAGAGTGATCCAAAAACAGGAAAAAACATTCACGATCACTCATTCAAACAGCTGTCTCATCTTAACTCCAATGACACAGTTTCATAATCTGGTTTCAAGAGGAAAAGCCTACTTGTATTTACATTTTTTTATGAAAGGCATATCTGACTATAATATGACACTCAATGGAGAAATGGGGTGTTGGTGTTGAAGGGGGTGTCAAAGTTAGCTGTAAAATTGATTTTCAGGAGCAAGTTGTAGGGTTTTACAAGAAGTAGGGGTGTAGGAGAGTTATAGGTAAGTAGGACTAAGTTGTAGGTTTGTAGGGGAGGTTGTAGGGGTATGAAGGCTAATATGGACACACAAATACATTTCCTTTACCTGCACAGCTATACTGGGATCATCTCTTAAGGCTTCAAGTAAATTTTCAGCTACTGAACCAACATGTTCATCAGAGGAGATCTGTTCAAGTCTATGAATAGCTGGAATACATGTTGCAGCAACTGCTTGCTGTGTTCCTCTGTGCTTTGTTGCCAATCCTGTTCACAAGATACAAGATATTCATGTAAATATGTATAACCTTTCACCCTGCCTCGGTGGGAGACGGCCGACTTGTCGAAAAAAAAAAAAAATGTATAACCTTCCCTTGAGAGTGAATATTTACATCAAATATATAAAATAAAAGTAATAAATTCAAAGGAACATGAATATAACTGCTCAAAAATTCAAGATTATACTATGAACTCTTATAAGACTGCTATTTACAAGAAACCTCACCAGTAAGTAGTCTGAGTATGTATTTAAGAGAAGGTCGTCCCAGGAAATCCTTCCACTCCTCATTGCACACAACTACAAGCTTCTTACTCACTGGCATGTGGTTCTCTATGTAAGCTAATGCATCCTGAAAAAATTATTAAAAGTTTATTTTAACTCTTCTAACCATAAGAAATATCTTACATATGTACATAAACATTTCTCGTCTACACATGTAAAGATCTGATACATCTTGAAAGTGGGTTTTCCCAAAACAAACCATTCTACAAAATTTATTAGATGTCACATTGAAACCTATACATGACCAACAATAATAGTTACTACACTAAATTTATGTTTTAAGAAGAAATATACCTTTACAATATTAGCTCTGACAATCATGTCTTTCAGCTGATTGCCATTTTCATTACGTTCAATGCCATCACAGAAAACACAGAACGACTCCATCTTAGCAGCATCCTCTGGTGAATGCTCAGAATCATACTTCTCAAAATCCAATACTGGGCGGAAATGTCCAACCAAAAGCTCCATCTTTTCTTTGTGACAGAAGACTAAAAATGGCAAAACACGCATCAAGCGTTGGCGAACCTGAAATATAACACATACAATATGTGATCTAAAAAAATGTATATAATTACCAAAATAATTACCTATGTTTGCAGAACTATGAAACAAGTGAATCTTCAAATTAATCCTTGAATAACAACTAGAGAAGATAACCTTGTCCCCATCCCATCATAATATACAACTAAAGGAACTTGAAATTTCACAAAACTGTCTTCAGCTATATTTAATATGAGCAAAAACAACATGGTAACAAGTGTTATGCAGGAATGGTAAATTATATAAAGTTACAGTAAATCCTAAGGAATTATTAAGCTCAAAAGTCAAGGTGAATATAGACATACTGTCCAGTACACACAGCATGTGTGTTGCATGCTTTGTGAAGATTCACCATCCTAATAAGATATTGCAGGCCTTAGACCTAGTGACAGGAAAAAACACCCAGGGAGGTACTACCGTCCAGCCAAGTGAGTGTAAAACGAAAGCCTGTATTTGTTTTACATGATGGTAGGATTGCTGGTGTCTTTTTTTCTGTCTCATAAACATGCAAGATTTCAGGTACGTCTTGCTACTTCTACTTACATTTAGGTCACGCTTCGCAAACATGTACACGTTTATGTATACACACTCATCTGAGTTTTCTTTGATTTTATCTTAATAGTTCTTGTTATTATTGCTTTTCCTTTCATATCCATGGGGAAGTGGAATAAGAATCTTTCCTCCGTAAGCCATGCGTGTTGTAAAAGTCAACTAAAATGCCGGGAACAATGGGCTAGTAACCCCTTTTCCTGTATAGCTTACTAAAAAAGAAAAAGAAGAAAACCGTCAAAGTGGGATGTTTGAATGTGCGTGGATGTTGTGCGAATGATAAGAAAGAGATGATTGTAGATGTTATGAATGAAAAGAAGCTGGATGTCCTGGCTTTAAGTGAGACAAAGCTGAAGGGGGTAGGAGAGTTTCAGTGGGGAGAAATAAATGGGATTAGGTCAGAGGTTTCAAATAGTTAGAGCTAAAGAAGGAGTGGCAATAATGTTGAATAATCAGTTATGGCAGATAAAGAGGGAATATAAATGTATAAATTCAAGGATTATGTGGAGTAAAATAAAGGTTGGATGTGAAAAGTTGGTTATAGTAAGTGTTTATGCACCTGGAGAAGAGAGAAGTGTAGAGGAGAGAGGAAGAGATTTTGGGCAATGTTGAGTGTGTGGGGAGTTTTGAACCAAGTGAGAGAGTAATTGTGGTTGGGGATCTTAATGCTAAAGTGGGTAAAAATGTTGTGGAGGTAGTAGTAGGTAAATTTGGGGTGCCAGGGGTAAATGTAAATGGGGAACCATTAATTGAGCTATGTGTAGAAAGAGGTTTGGTAATAAGTAATACATATTTTATGAAAAAGAGGATAAATAAATATACAAGGTATGATATAGCACGTAAGGAAAGTAGTTTGTTGGATTATGTATTGGTGGATAAAAGGTTGATGGGTAGGCTTCAGGATGTACATGTTTATAGAGGGGCAACAAATATATAAGATCATTATTTGGTTGTAGCTACAGTTAGGGTAAAAGGTAGATGGGACAAAGAGAAAATGGCAACAGCAAGTAAGAGACAGGTAAAAGTGTATAAACTAAGGGAGGAGGAAGTTAGGGTGAGCTATAAGCAACTTTTGGCAGAAAGGTGGGTAAATGCAAGTATAAATAGTGGGGGGGGGGGGGTTGAAGAGGGTTGGGATTGTTTTAAAAATGCAGTATTAGAATGTGGGGCAGAAGTTTGTGGCTATAGTTGGGTGGGTGCAGGAGGAAAGAGGAGTGATTGGTGGAATGATGAGGTAAAGGGTGTGATAAAAGAGAAAAAGGTAGCTTATGAGAGGTTTTTACAAAACAGAAGTGTTCTAAGAAGAGCAGAGTATATGGAAAGTAAAAGAAAGGTGAAGAGAGTGGTGAGAGAGTGCAAAAGGAGAGCAGATGAAAGAGTGAGAGAGGCACTGTCAAGTAATTTTGCGGAAAATAAGAAAATGTTTTGGAGTGAGATAAACAAGTTAAGAAGGCCTAGGTAACGAATGGATTTGTCAGTTAAAAACAGAGTAGGGGAGTTAGTAGATAGGGAGCTGGAGGTATTGAGTAGATGGCGGGAATATTTTGAGGAACTTTTAAATGTCGATGAAGAAAGGTAATTTCATGCACTGGTCAGGGAGGTATAACATCTTTTAGGAGTGAGGAAAAGCAGGATGTGAGTGTGGGGGAGGTGCGTGAGGCATTACGTAGAATGAAAGGGGGTAAAGCAGTAGGAAATGACGGGATTATGACAGAAATGTTAAAAGCAGGGGGAGATATTGTGGAGTGGTTGGTATTTTTGTTTAATAAATGAATGAAAGAGGGAAGGTACCAAAGGATTGGCAGCGAGCATGTATAGTTCCTTTATATAAAGGGAAGGGTGACAAAAGAGAAAGTAAAAATTATAGGGGAATAAGTTTATCGAGTTTTTCTTCTCTTTTTTTAGTAAATGTATACAGGAGAAGGGGTTACTAGCCCATTGCTTCCTGCATTTTAGTAGCCTCATACGACATGCATGACTTACGGAGGAAAGATTCTTTTCCACTTCCCCATGGAGAATAGAGGAAATAAAGAACAAGAGCTATTAAGAAAAAAAAAGAAAAACCTAGATAGTATGTGTATGTATGTATATATATGCATGTGCATGCTGTGTAGTGTGACCTAAGTGTAAGTAGAGGTAGCAAGATATACAGTGGACCCTCGGAAATCGAACAAATCAGAAATAGAAAAACAAATTTTATTTCGGTAATCGAACACTTTCCGCCAATCGAACAAGTGCGTACCAGACCTGTCCGCCCATGCGCGCTTGGGTGCCTTCCCGCCAAGCGTCGGGAGCCAGTCTAGCATTGTTTATACTTGAGTGAACATTACCCTGCACGCTCATCCAAAAATTTCACAATTAATTATAATTGTGTTTGGAGCTTCCTAGGTAGTAGGTTGGTAGACAGCAACCACCCAGGGAGGTACTACCGTCTTGCCAAATGAGTGTAAAACGGAAGCCTGTAATTGTTTTACATGATGGTAGGATTGCTGGTGTCTTTTTTCTGTCTCATAAACATGCAAGATTTCAGGCATGTCTTGTTACTTCTACTTACACTTAGGTCACATTACACATTCATGTACAAGCATATATATACACACCCCTCTGGGTTTTCTTCTATTTTCTTACTAGTTCTTGTTCTTATTTCCTCTTATCTCCATGGGAAAGTGGAACAGAATTCTTCCTCCGTAAGCCATGCGTGTCGTAAGAGTCGACTAAAATGCCGGGAGCAAGGGGCTAGTAACCCCTTCTGTATACATTACTAAAGTTAAAAAGAGAAACTTTTGTTTTTCTCTTTGGGCCACCCCGCCTTGGTGGGAAGCGGCCGATTTGTTGAAAGAAAGAAAGTGTTTGGAGCTTGTTCATTAAGTGGTAGAGGCAGTGAGAGGCAGGGAATAGAAGCAGGCAGTGGTAGTGAGAGGCAGTGGTAGAGAGAGGCAGTGGTAGTGAGAGGCAGTGGTAGAGAGAGGCAGTGGTAGTGAGAGGCAGTGGTAGAGGCAGTGGTAGTGAGAGGCAGTGGTAGAGGCAGTGGTAGTGAGAGGCAGTGGTAGAAGCAGGCATTGGTAGAGGCAGGCAGAAGTAGAGGCAGGCAGGGGTAGAGGAAAGGTAGGGTTAGAGGCAGGCAGCAGTAGAGGAAAGGCAGGGGAAGAGGAAAGGCAGGGGAAGAGGAAAGGCAGGGGAAGAGAAAGTCAGGGGAAGAGGAAAGTCAGGGGAAGAGGCAGGCAGGGGTAGAGGAAAAGCAGGGGTAGAGGCCGGCAGGGGTAGAGGCAGGCAGGGGTAGAGGCAGGCAGAGGTAGAGGAAAGGCAGGGTTAGAGGCAGGCAGTGGTAGAGGCAGTCTTAATGTAGAGTGAGAGGTGAGTAAACAAGATTAAATGAATAAACGAGAAAGAATGAGTGTGTAGAAGGTTCGCGAGTTTTGTAAACAAACCAGTTGTTGCTGCTGTTGCTGTTACCAGCCTGGACGCGAATGAATTCTGTTCACTCCGTGAAGCCGACTGGAAAAACATCTCATATTTATGTTAATAAATTGTAGGTAGTAGGTTGGTAGACAGCAACCACCCAGGGAGGTACTACCGTTCTGCCAGGTGACTGTGAAACAGAAACCTGAAACTGTTTTACATGATGGTAGGATTGCTGGTGTCTTTTTTCTGTCTCATAAACACGCTGGATAACAGGTATATCTAGCTACTTCTACTTACACTTTAGGTCACACTACACTGGCATACACATGCATATATATACATACACACATCTAGGTTTTCTTCTTTTCTTAATAGCTCTTGTTCTTTTTATTTTCTCTATTGTCCATGGGGAAGTGGAAAGAATCTTTCCTCCGTAAGCAATGCGTGTCGTATGAGGCGACTAAGATGCCGGGAGCAATGGGCTAGTAACCCCTTCTCCTGTACAAATCTACTAAAACGAGAAGAAGAAAAACTTAATAAAACTGGGTTGTCTGAATGTGCGTGGATGTAGTGCGGATGATAAGAAAGAGATGATTGCCGATGTTATGAATGAAAAGAAGTTGGATGTCCTGGCCCTAAGCGAAACAAAGCTGAAGGGGGTAGGCGAGTTTCAGTGGGGAGAAATAAATGGGATTAAGTCAGGAGTATCTGAGAGAGTTAGAGCTAAGGAAGGGGTAGCAATAATGTTGAAGGATCAGTTATGGAAGGAAAAGAGGGAATATGAATGTGTAAATTCAAGGATTATGTGGATTAAAATAAGGGTCGGATGCGAAAAGTGGGTCATAATAAGCGTATATGCACCTGGAGAAGAGAGGAGTGTAGAAGAGAGAGAGAATTTTGGGAGATGTTAAGCGAATGTATAGGAACTTTTGAACCAAATGAGGAGTAATTGTGGTAGGGGACCTAAATGCTAAAGTGGGAGAAACATGCAGAGAGGGTGTAGTAGGTAAGTTTGGGGTGCCAGGTGTAAATGATAATGGGAGCCCTTTGATTGAACTTTGTATAGAAAGGGGTTTAATTATAGGTAATACATATTTTAAGAAAAAGAGGATAAATAAGTATACAAGATATGATGTAGGGCGTAATGACAGTAGTTTGTTGGACTATGTATTGGTAGATAAAAGACTGTTGAGTAGACTTCAGGATGTACATGTTTATAGAGGGCCACAGATATATCAGATCACTTTTTAGTTATAGCTACAGTGGGAGTAAAAGGTAGATGGGATACAAGGAAAATAGAATCAGTAAGTAAGAGAGAGGTGAAGGTTTATAAACTAAAAGAGGAGGCAGTTAGGGTAAGATATAAACAACTATTGGAGGATAGATGGGCTAGTGAGAGTGTAGGCAATGGGGTCGAAAATGTATGGGGTAGATTTAAAAATGTAGTGTTAGAGTGTTCAGCAGAAGTTTGTGGTTACAGGCGAGTGGGTGCGGGAGGGAAGAGGAGCGATTGGTGGAATGATGATGTAAAGAGAGTAGTAAGGGAGAAAAAGTTAGCATATGAGAGGTTTTTACAAAGTAGAAGTGATGCAAGGAGGGAAGAGTATATGGAGAGAAAAGAGAGGTTAAAAGAGTGGTGAAGCAATGAAAAAAGAGAGCAGATGAGAGAGTGGGTGAGATGTTATCAGCAAATTTTGTTGAAAATAAGAAAAAGTTTTGGAATGAGATTAATAAGTTGAGGAAGCCTAGAGAACAAATGGATTTGACAGTTAAAAATAGGAGAGGAGAGTTATTAAATGGAGAGTTAGAGGTATCGGGAAGATGGAGAGAATATTTTGAGGAGTTGTTAAATGTTGATGAAGACAGGGAAGCTGTGATTTCGTGTGTAGGGCAAGGAGGAATAACATCTTGTAGGAGTGTGGAAGAGCCAGTTGTGGGTGTAGGGAAGTTCGTGAGGCAGTGGGTAGAATGAAAGGGGTAAGGCAGCTGGGATTGATGGGATAAAGATAGAAATGTTAAAAGCAGGTGGGGATATAGTTTTGGAGTGGTTGGTGCTATTATTTAATAAATGTATGGAAGAGGGTAAGGTACCTAGGGATTGGCAGAGAGCGTGTATTGTTCCTTTGTATAAAGGCAAAGGGGACAAAAGAGAGTGCAAAAATTATAGGGGAATAAGTCTGTTGAGTGTACCTGGTAAAGTGTATGGTAGAGTTATTATTGAAAGAATTAAGAGTAAGACAGAAAGCAGGATAGCAGATGAACAAGGGGGCTTTAGGAAAGGTAGGGGTGTGTAGACCAAGTGTTTACAGTGAAACATATAGGTGAACAGTATTTGGATAAGGGTAAAGATGTTTTTGTGGCATTTATGGATTTGGAAAAGGCGTATGATAGGGTAGATAGGGGGCAATGTGGCAGATGTTGCAGGTGTATGGAATAGGAGGAAGGTTACTGAAAGCAGTGAAGAGTTTTTATGAGGATAGTGAGGCTCAGGTTAGAGTGTGTAGGAGGGAAGGGACTATTTCCCAGTAAAAGTGGGCCTTAGACAAGGATGTGTGATGTCACCGTGGTTGTTCAATATATTTATAGATGGGGTTGTAAGAGAAGTGAATGTGAGGGTCTTGGCAAGAGGTGTTGGGCTAAAAGATAAAGAAGCAAATACAAAGTGGGAGTTGTCACAGTTGCTTTTTGCTGATGACACTGTGCTTTTGGGAGATTCTGAAGAGAAGTTGCAGAGGTTGGTGGATGAATTTGGTAGGGTGTGTAAAAGAAGAAAATTGAAAGTGAATATAGGAAAGAGTAAGGTGATGAGGATAACAAAAAGAATAGGTGACGAAAGATTGGATATCAGATTGGAGGGAGAGAGTATGGAGGAGGTGAATGTATTCAGATATTTGGGAGTGGACATGTCAGCGGATGGGTCTATGAAGGATGAGGTGAATCATAGAATTGATGAGGGGAAAAGGGTGAGTGGAGCACTTGAGTCTGTGGAGACAAAGAACCTTGTCCATGGAAGTAAAGAGGGAATGTATGAGAGTATAGTTATACCAACGCTCTTATATGGGTGTGAAGCATGGGTGATGAATGTTGCAACGAGGAGAAGGCTGGAGGCAGTGGAGATGTCATGTCTGAGGTCAATGTGTGGTGTGAATATAATGCAGAGAATTCGGAGTTTGGAAATTAGGAGGAGGTGCGGGATTACCAAAACGATTGTCCAGAGAGCTGAGGAGGGGTTGTTGAGGTGGTTTGGACATGTAGAGAGAATGGAACGAGACAGAGTGACTTCGAGAGTGTATAAATCTGTAGTGGAGGGAAGGCGGGGTAGGGGTCGGCCTAGGAAAGGTTGGAGGGAGGGGTAAAGGAAGTTTTGTGTGCGAGGGCTTGGACTTCCAGCAAGCATGTGTGAGCGTATTTGATAGGAGTGAATGGAGGCATATGGTTTTTAATACTTGACGTGCTGTTGGAGTGTGAGCAAAGTAACATTTATGAAGGGATTCAGGAAACCGGCAGGCCGGACTTGAGTTCTGGAGATGGGAAGTACAGTGCCGGCACTCTGAAGGAGGGGTGTTAATGTTGCAGTTTTATAACTGTAGTGTAAAGCACCCCTCTGGCAAGACAGTGATGGAGTGAATGATGATGAAAGTTTTTCTTTTTCGGGCCACCCTGCCTTGGTGGGAATCGGCCGATGTGTTAATAAAAAAAAATAAAAAAAAATTATGTTAATTTATATGTTTATATGTTACGTAGCGTGTTTATTATACAATTTTGAAAAAATTTAGATGGATTAAGCCAACTGTCTATATTAATGTTTTATACGCCTCAGAATGATTATTATTGTGCTATTATTATCATTTTTAACCCTTTCGGGGTTGGTGCCGTACTAGTACGTTTTACGCGTAAATTCTAGCGGCCTCAAATTAAGCGGGAAACGGCTGGAAGGCCTCCATATGAAAGAATGGATCTGCGTGGTCAGTGTGCGCAGTATAAAAAAAATCCTGCAGCACACACTGCATAATGAGAAAAAAAAAACTCGCTGTTTTTTTTTGTTTAAAACAGCGACTTTGCAGTCTATTTTCATATGGTATTTATTGATGTATTCTCGTTTTCTTGGTCTCATTTGATAGAATGGAAGATATATTACAGAAATAGAGATGATTTTGATTGGTTTGACAATGACAAGTACAGTGGACCCCCGAGTAACGAACAAAATTCATTCCAGAAGACTGCTCAAGTGCCATTACCGAACGAATTTACTTCCTTAAGAAATAATGTCAAGTAGGTTAGTCCATTTCAGACCCCCAAAAATACACTAACAATATTATACAGTGGACCCCCGAGTAACGAACACCCCGGAAATCGTACAATTATGTAAGTGCTTGTGGAAGTGTATTTTTGGGGGTCTGAAATAGACTAACCTACTTGACATTATTCCTTAAGGGAGTAAATTCGTTTGGTAATAGCACTTGAGCAGGCTTCTGGAATGAAGTTTTTACGTTACTCAGGGTTCCACTGTACTCACATAATTGTACGATTTCTGGGGTGTTCGTTACTCGGGGGTCCACTGTACCTTGAAATTGAGCTCAAAGTAGCGAAAATGTTCGATTTTTGCCGATGTTCAAGAGTAAACAAATCACACCATGCGTCTAATACACATCAACTGGCGAGTCTAATATTCTTGCACAAGTGCGCTGATATTATTTATACCATTTTTACAATGATGCAGTTGTATACATAACAGTAAATCTTCTATTTTCTGTGAGAATAAAATTTCAAAATGGAAAGCCTGGAAACATGACTAATGAACAGAGAAGATGTTATTTTAGTGCCAGGAATGTCTGCCTTATTTATTCTGGACCCCATTTTGAAATTGGCATCGTTGAAATTTGTGTGAAATTGGCCAAATTGCCATTTTCTGACCACTATTTTGGGTAGTTGAAATTGGTAAACGGGCGGTTTCTTGTACTCAATCGATAGAAGAAATGGAGTTCTAGCGAAATAGCTATGATTTTAGTGGACGAACATTGGAATTGGCCAAAAATAGGTTTCAAAGTGGGCGAAATCGCTGATGCATAAACATCGTCAGGACCGATAACTTCGCGAGAGCATAATTCCCTAAGTTTTCAATCAAATTTCATACTTTTGGTGTCGTTATGACCGGAAAAAGATTCTCTATCATTTCATAAGAAAAAAAATATCATTTTTTTCCCCAAAAAAATTTTCGACACCGAGAACAAGTTTCCGAAAAGGCCTGTCGACCCCCAAAGGGTTAATGCACCTCACTGTATTATTGTGTTATTATTATCGTTATTAATATGACATCTTTAAGACTAATAACACACAACTTGCGCCAGCACAGGCGCAAGTTGTGGAGTTTAAAGCAGTTAAGTTCAGTGACAAAGTGTAGCATTAAGAATGTAGCGATTAAGCGATAGAAAAAGGATGAAACTAAATAAACTCCTCTGCCTATCTTCTGCAAGGTATGTAAATGGTGTATGTACACCTGTTCATTTGTACATTATGGTTTTCTTATGAAAGAAGTGATCTAATGCAGTAAGCATTACAAACTCCATTTTCTCTTATACTATCATGTCTGAAGGAGGAAAGAATGGGAAGATGTTTTCATAGCTGGAGAAAGAATGCCCGCCAGCACCGTCCTCCCCCGCCACCACATTCGTAATGGCATACATATTTTATTCATTCTAGAGTGTATTTATTTATTAACACATCGGCAGTTTCCCACCAAGGCAGGGTGGCCCGAAAAAAAAAAATTTCGTCATCATTCACTCCATCACTGTCTTGCCAGAGGTGTGCTTACACTACAGTTACAAAACTGTAACATTAACACCCCTCCTTCAGAATGCCGGCACTGTACTTTCCATCTCCAGGAATCAAGTCCGGCCTGCCGGTTTCCCTGAAACCCTTCATAAATGTTACCTTGCCTACACTTCAACAGCATGTCAAGTCCTAAAAACCATTTGTCTCCATTCGCTCCTATCTAACACACTCACGCACGCTTGCTGGAAGTCCAAGCCCCTCGCACACAAAACCTCCTTTACCCCCCTCCCTCCAACCTCTTCTAGGACGACCCCTACCCCGCCTTCCCTCCACTACAGATTTATACACTCTCGAAGTCATTCTATTTTGCTCCATCCTTTCTATATGTCCAAACCATCTCAACAACCCCTCCTCAGCTCTCTGGATAATAGTTTTGGTAATCCCGCACCTCCTAATCTCCAAACTACGGATTCTCTGCATTATATTCACACTACACATTGCCCTCAGACACGACATCTCCACTGCCTCCAGCCTTCTTGTTGCAACATTCACAACCCATGTCTCACACCCCTACAAGAGTGTTGGTATAACTATACTCTCATACATTCCCCTTTTTGCTTTCATGGATAAAGTTCTCTGTCTCCACAAGCTCCTCAGTGCACCACTCGCCTTTTTTCCCTCGTTAATTCTATGATTCACCTCATCCTTCATATACCCATCTGCTGACACATCCACTCCCAAATATCTGAACACATTCACCTCCTCCATACTCTTTCCCTCCAATCTGATATCCATTCTTCCATTATCTAATTTTTTTGTTATCCTCATCACCTTACTCTTTCCTATATTCACTTTTAATTTCCTTCTTTTACATACCCTACCAAACTCATCCACCAACCTCTATAACTTCTCTTCAGAATCCCCCAAAAGCACAGTGTCATTAGCAAACAACAACTGTGACAACTCCCACTTTGTGTTAGATTCTTTATCTTTTAACCCCACACCTCTTGCCAACATCCGAGCATTCACTTCTCTTACAACTCCATCTATAAATATATTAACAACTACGGTGACATCACACATCCTTGTCTAAGGCCTACTTTTACTGGGAAATAATCTCCCTCTTGCCTACATACTCTAACCTGTGCCTCACTATCCTCGTAAAAACTTTTCACCGCTTTCAATAACCTACCTCCTATTCCATACATTTGCAACATCTGCCACATTGCCCCTCTATCCACCCTATCATATGCCTTTTCCAAATCCATAAATGCCACAAACACCTCTTTACCCTTATCTAAATATTGTTCACCTATATGTTTCACTGCAAACACTTAGTCTACACACCCCCTACCCTTCCTAAAGCCTCCTTGTTCATCCGCTATCCTGCTCTCAGTCTTACTCCAAATTCTTTCTATAACAACTCTACCATACACTTTACCAGGTATACTCAACAGACTTATTCCCCTATAATTTTTACACTCTCTTTTGTTCCCTTTGCCTTTATACAAAGGAATTATGCATGCTCTCTGCCAATCGCTAGGTACCTTACCCTCTTCCATACATTTATTAAATAAAAACAATAACCACTAAAACTATCCCCACCTGCCTTTAACATTTCTATCTTTATCCCATCAGTCCCAGCTGCTTTACCCCCTTTCATTCTACTCTGCCTCACAAACTTCCCCCACACTCACAACTGGTTCTTCCTCACTCCTATAAGATGTTATTCCTCCTTGCCCTATACACGAAATCACAGCTTCCCTGTCTTCATCAACATTTAACAATTCCTCAAAATATTCCCTCCATCTTCCCGATATCTCTAACTCTCCATTTAATAACTCTCCTCTCTTATTTTTAACTGACAAATCCATTCTTTTCCTAGGTTTTCTCAACTTTTTAATCTCGCTCCAAAACTTTTTCTTACTTTCAACAAAATTTGTTGATAACATCTCACCCACCCTCTCATTTGCTCTCTTTTTACACTGCTTTACCACTCTATTAACCTCTCTTTTTCTCTCCATATACTCCTCCCTCCTTGCATCACTTCTACTTTGTAAAAACCTCTCATATGCTAACTTTTTCTCTCTTACTACTCTCTTTACATCATCATTCCACCAATCGCTCTTCTTCCCTCCCGCACCCATTTTCCTATAACCACAAACTTCTGCTGAAAACACTAGCACTATATTCTTAAACTTACCCTATGCCTCTTCTACCCAACTTATTATACTCTCACTAGCCCATCTGTCCTACAACAGTTGTTTACATCTTACCTTGCCTCCCCCTTTAGTTTATAAATCTTCACTTCTCTCTTACTTGCTGTTTCCATTCTCCTTGTATCCCATCTACCTTTTACTCTCACTGTAGCTACAACTAAAAAGTGATCTGATATATCTGTGGCCCCTCTATAAACATGTACATCCTGAAGTCTACCCAACAGTCTTATCTACCAATATGTAGTCCAACAAACTACTGTCATTTTCCCTACATCATATCTTGTATACTTATTTTTCCTCTTTTTCTTAAAATATGTGTTACCTATAACCAAACCCCTTTCTATACAAAGTTCAATCAAATGCTCCCCATTATCATTTACACCTGGTACCCAAACTTACCTACCACCACCTCTTTAAACACTTCTCCTACTTTAGCATTTAGGTATCCTACCACGATTACTCTCACTTGGCTCAAAAGTTCCTACACACTCACTTAACATCTCCCAAAATCTCTCTCTCTCCTCTACACTCCTCTCTTCTCCAGGTGCATACGCACTTATTATGACCCACTTTTTACATCCGACCCTTATTTTAATCCACATAATCCTTGAATTTATACATTTATGTTCCCTCTTCTCTCTCCATAACTGATCCTTCAACATTATTGCTACCCCTTCCTTAGCTCTAACTCTCTCAGATACTCCTGACTTAATCCCATTTATTTCTCCCCACTGAAACTCGCCTACCCCTTCAGTTTTGTTTCCCTTAGGGCTAAGACATCCAACTTCTTTTCATTCATAACATTAGCAATCATCTCTTTCTTATCATCCGCACTACATCCACGGACATTCAAACATCCTAATTTTATGAAGCTTTTCCTTATCTTCTTTTTAGTAATTTATACAGGAGAAGGGGTTACTAGCCCATTGCTCCTGACATTTAGTCACGTCTTACGACACACATGGCTTACGGAGGAAGAATTCTGCTCCACTTCCCCATGGACATAAGCAGAAATAAAAAAGAACAAGAACTAAGAAGAAAAATAGAAGAAAAACCCAGAGGGGTTAGTATATATATATATATATGCTTGTACATGCATGTGTAGTGTTACCTAAGTGTAAGTAGAAGAAGCAAGACATACCTGAAACCCTGCATGTTTATGAGACAGAAAAAGACACCAGCAATCCTACCATCATGCAAAACAATTACAGGCTTATGTTTCATACTCATTTGGTAGGACAGTAGTACCTCCCTGGGTGGCTGCTGTCTACCAACCAACTACCTACAGGTTTTTATGTTATTTATATTGTTTATTAGGTCATATTAGATGAATTGTGATAGATAAATAAGACGTAGAGTTGATAATAGCCTCATATTGAAGTACTATTTTGTCATGCCTCCTGACAGCAGGAACGAATTAATTTTATTTCCATTATTTCTTATGGGAAATATTGATTCGATTTTCGAACATTTCGAGTTAAGAACAAGCTCCTGGAACGTATTATGTTCGATTTCTGAGGGTCCACTGTACATGTTATCCAGCGTGTTTATGAGACAGAAAATGACACCAGCAATCCTACCATCATGTAAAACAGTTACAGGTTTCTGTTTCACATTCACTTGGCAGGACGGTAGTACTGGGGATGCTTGAATGTGCGTAGATGTATTGAAGATAAGAAAGAGATGATTGCTGATGTTATGAATGAAAAGAAGTTGGATGTTCTGGCCCTAAGCGAAACAAAGCTGAAGGGGGTAGGCGAGTTTCAGTGGGAAGAAATAAATGGGATTAAGTCAGGAGTATCTGAGAGAGTTAGAGCTAAGGAAGGGGTAGCAATAATGATGAAAGATCAGTTATGGAAAGAGAAGAGGGAATATAAATGTATAAATTCAAGGATTATGTGAATCAAAATAAGGGTCGGATGCAAAAAGTGGGTCATAATAAGCGTGTATGCACCTGGAGAAGAGAGGAGTGTAGAGGAGAGAGAGAGATTTTGGGAGATGTTAAGCAAATGTATAGGAACTTTTGAACCAAGTGAGAGGGTAATTGTGGTAGGGGACCTAAATGCTAAAGTAGGAGAAACATTTAGAGAGGGTGTGGTAGGTAAGTTTGGGGTACCAATGGTAAATGATAATGGGAGCCCTTTAATTGAATTTTGTATAGAAAGGGGTTTAGTTATAGGCAATACATATTTTAAGAAAAAGAGGATAAGTAAGTATACAAGGTATGATGTAGGGCGTAATATCAGTAGTTTGTTGGACTACGTATTGGTAGATAAAAGATTGTTGAGTAGACTTCAGGATGTACATGTTTATAGAGGGGCCACAGATATATCAGATCACTTTTTAGTTGTTGCTACAGTGAGAGTAAAAGGTAGATGGGATACAAGGAAAATAGAAGCAGCAAGTAAGAGAGAGGTGAAAGTTTATAAACTAAAAGAGGAGGCAGTTAGGGTAGATATAAACAACTATTGGAGGATAGATGGGCTAGTGAGAGTATAGACAATGGGGTTGAAGATGTATGGGGTAGGTTTAAGAATGTAGTGTTAGTGTGTTCAGCAGAAGTTTGTGGTTATAGGAAAGTAGGTGCAGGAGGGCAGAGGAGCAATTAGTGGAATGATGATGTAAAGAGAGTAGTAAGGGAGAAAAAGTTAGCATATGAGAGGTTTTTACAAAGTAGAAGTGATGCAAGGAGGGAAAAGTATATGGAGAGAAAAAGAGAGGTTAAGAGAGTGGTGAAGCAATGTAAAAGGAGAGCAAATGAGAGAGTGGGTGAGATGTTATCAACGAATTTTTTTGAAAATAAAAAAAAAGTTTTGGAGTGAGATCAATAAGTTGAGGAAGCCTAGGGAACGAATGGATTTGACAGTTAAAAATAGGAGAGGAGAGTTATTAAATGGTGAGTTAGAGGTAGCAGGAAGATGGAGGGAATATTTTGAAGAATTTTTAAATGTTGATGAAGATAGGGAAGCTGTGATTTTGTGTATAGGGCAAGGAAGAATAACATCTTGTAGGAGTGAGGAAGAGCCAGTTGTGAGTGTGGGGGAAGTTCGTGGGGCAGTGGGTAAAATGAAAGGGGGTAAGGCAGCTGGGATTGATGGGATAAAGATAGAAATGTTAAAAGCAGGTGGAGATATAGTTTTGGAGTGGTTGGTGCTATTATTTAATAAAAGTATGGAAGAGGGTAAGGTACCTAGGGATTGGCAGAGAGCGTGCATAGTTCCTTTGTATAAAGGCAAAGGGGACAAAAGTGTGTGCAAAAATTATAGGGGAATAAGTCTGTTGAGTAACCCCTTCTCCTGTATATATTACTAAATGTAAAAGGAGAAACTTTCGTTTTTCCTTTTGGGCCAACCTGCCTCGGTGGAAAATGGCCGACGTGTTGAAAGAAAGAAGTCTGTTGAGTATACCTGGTAAAGTGTATGGCAGAGTTATTATTGAAAGAATTAAGAGCAAGAAGGAGAGTAGGATAGCAGATGAACAAGGAGGTTTTAGGAAAGGTAGGGGGTGTGTAGACCAAGTGTTTACAGTGAACATAGCTGAACAGTATTTAGATAAGGGTAAAGAGGTTTTTCTGGCATTTATGGATTTGGAAAAGGCGTATGACAGGGTGGATAGGGATGCAATGTGGCAGATGTTGCAGGTGTATGGAATAGGAGGTAGGTTACTGAAAGCAGTGAAAAGTTTATACAAGGATAGTGAGGCTCAGGTTAGAGTATGTAGGAGAGAGGGAGATTATTTCCCAGTAAAAGTAGGCCTTAGACAAGGATGTGTGATGTCACCATGGTTGTTCAATATATTTATAGATAGGGTTGTAAGATAAGTGAATGCGCGGGTGCTGGCAAGAGGTGTGGGGTTAAAACAAAGAATCTAACACAAAGTGAGAGTTGTCACAGTTGCTTTTTGCTTGGGAGATTCTGAAGAGAAGTTGCAGAGGTTGGTGGATGAGTTTGGTAGGGTATGTAAAAGAAGGAAATTGAAAGTGAATACAGTGAACCCCCGGGTTTCGTAATTTATTTGTTCCAGAATGCTGTTCAAGTGCCATTACCAAACGAATTTATTCCCATAAGGAATAATGTAAATTAGACTAGTCCTTTAAGACCCCAAAAATACACTTACAAAAGCACTTACAAAACTACACTTACATAATTGTTAGAGTTTGGAGCATAACGAACACCAGGGGGTCCACTGTATAGGAAAGAGTAAGGTGATGAGGATAACAAAAAGATTAGGTGATGAAAGATTGGATATCACATTGGAGGGAAAGAGTATGGAGGAGGTGAATGTATTCAGATATTTAGGAGTGGACGTGCCAGCAGATGGGTCTATGAAGGATGAGGTGAATCATAGAATTGATGAGGGGAAAAGGGTAAGTGGAGACAAAAAACTTTGTCTGTGGAAACAAAGAGGGGAATGTATGAGAGTATAGTTATACCAACACTCTTATATGGGTGTGAAGCATGGGTGGTGAATGTTGCAACAAGGATAAGGCTGGAGGCAATGGAGATGTCATGCCTGAGATCAATGTGTGGTATGAATATAATGCAGCGAATTCGTAATGTGGAAATTAGGAGGAGGTACAGGATGACCAAGACTTATCCAGAGTGCTGAGGAGGGGTTGTTAAGGTGGTTTGGACATGTAGAGAGGATGGAACAAAGTAGAATGACTTCGAGTGTATAAATCTGTAGTGGAGGGAAGGCGGGGTAGGGGTCGGCCTAGGAGGTAAAGGTGGTTTTGTGTGCGAAGGGCTTGGACTTCCAGCAATCATGCGTGAGCGTATTTGATAGGAGTGAATGGAGACAAATGGTTTTTAATACTTGACGTGCTGTTGGAGTGGAAGCAAAGTAACATTTATGAAGGGATTTAGGGAAACTGGCAGGCCGGACTTGAGTCCTGGAGATGGGAAGTACAGTGCCTGCACTCTGAAGAAGGTGTGTTATTGTTGCAGTTTTATAACTGTAGTGTAATCATGCCTCTGGCAAGACAGTGATGGAGTGAATGATGATAAAAGTTTTTCTTTTTCGGGCCACCCTGCCTTGGTGGGAAACGGCCAATGTGTTATTAAAAAATAATAAGTTTACTGAGTATAGCAGGTCAAGTGTATGGTAGGGTTATTATTGAAAGAATTAGCGGTAAGACAGAGGGTAGGATTGCAGATGAGCAAGGAGGTTTTAGAGTGGGTAGGGGATGTATAGATCAAGTGTTTACATTGAAGCATATACATGTATGTGAACAGTATTTAGATAAAGGAAGGAAAGTTTTCATTGCATTTATTGATTTAGAAAAAGCATATGATAGAGTGGATAGGGGAGCAATGTGGCAGATGTTGTAAGTGTATGGAATAGGTAGTAAGTTACTGAATGCTATAAAGAGTTTTTATGAGGATAGTGAGGCTCAGGTTAGGATGTGTAGGAGAGAGGGAGATTACTTCCCGGTAAAAGTAAGTCTTAGAGAGGGATGTTTGATGTCACCATGGTTGTTTAATATATTTATAGATGGGGTTGTAAAAGAAGTAAATGCTAGGGTGTTGGGGAGAGGGGTGGGATTAAATTATGGGGAATCAAGTACAAAATAGGAGTTGACACAGTTACTTTTTGCTGATGATACTGTGCTTATAGGAGATTCTAAAGAAAAGTTGCAGAGGTTAGTGGACGAGTTTGGGAGGGTGTGTAAAAGTAGAAAGTTGAAAGTGAACAAAGTTAAGAGTAAGGTGATGAGGGTATCAAACGATTTAGATAAAGAAAAATTGGATATCACATTGGAGAGAGGGAGTATGGAAAAAGTGAATGTTTTCAGATATATTTGGGAGTTGACTTGTCAGCGGATGGGTTTATGAAGGATGAGGTTAACCATAGAATTGATGAAGGAAAAAAAGTGAGTGGTGCATTGAGGTATCTGTGGAGACAAAGAACGTTATGCATGAAGGCAAAGAAAGGAATGTACAAGAGTATAGTGGTACCAACACTCTCATATGGGTGTGAAGCATGGGTTGTAAATGCTGCAGCGAGGAGGCGACTGGAGGCAGTGGAGATGTCATATCTAAGGGCAATGTGTGTAAATATTATACAGAGAATTCATAGTGTGGAAATTAGGAGGAGGTGTGGAGTTACTAAAAGTATTAATCAGAGGGCTGAAGAGGGACTGCTGAGGTGGTTTGGTCATTTAGAGAGAATGTAACGATGTAGAATGACTTGGAGAGTGTATAAATCTGTTGGGGAAGGAAGGAGGGGTAGGGGTCATCCCCGATAAGCTTGGAGGGAGGGGGTAAAGGAGGTTTTGTGGGCAAGGGGCTTGGACTTCAAGCAAGCATGTGTGAGCGTGTTAGATAGGAGTGAGTGGAGACTAATGGTTTTTGGGACCTGACGAGCTGTTGGAGTGTGAGCAGGGTAATAGTTTGTGAAGGGATTCAGGGAAACCAGTTAGCCAGACTTGAGTCCTGGAAATGGGAAGTACAATGCCTGCACTTTAAAGGAGAGGTTTAGGATATTGACAGTTTGGAGGGATGTCTAAACTATTGTATCTGAGTGATGGTAAAAGTGTTGAATGATAAAAGTTTTTTCTTTCTTTTTAGGTCATCCTGCCTCGGTGGGAAATGGCCGTCTAAAAAAAAAAAAAAATAGATAATAATAATAATAATAATAATTTTTATTTGGACATGATACAAAGAATTACATTTGGTTATTGAGATTACATGAGGTGTACATGCCAAAAGCCCCTAGTATGCAGGGCATTTTGGGCAGACTTAAAATTAACTTAAAACTAGATTGTAAGAATTTTTGTAGATAGTATACAATGAGTAAAGGTGAGTATTTAAGCTACGAAATTTGAACATAGTTTTGTACTTTTGTCTTCATTATAAAATTAATTAAATCAGATTAAACAAATTAAAGCAATAATAATAATAAAATAATAAAAAGTTATGGTTGATAATTTATAAAATAAGTAAAGTTGCATATCTAAGTTTTAAAGTTTGAATATAAGTTGAACATATCAATTAATTGTAGCAATTTATTGCAGCAATGCAACTAATTGAGTGAGATAACAATTTAAAACAATTAATTGCATTGCAGTTAGTTTACGTGGTCATTATAATATAAGTGTTGTGGGAATAATTAGCTAAGTATTATTCATAACAGGTTTTACATTCATTCATTCGTTCATTCATACATTACATTGACTTTAAAGTCAGGTTTTACGTTAAGTGATTATTCTACTTTGCTGGGAATGGTTGATATGGAGCAATTATCTTTGGGTGAGAAGGTGGTTTTTAGCATCGTTTTGAATTGGGGTACAGGTAGGGTTTCTTTGGCAATGACAGGTAATGAATTCCAAATTTTCGTGCCTTTTATGTGCATTGAGTTTTTACATAGTGTTAGGTGGACACGGGGAACATCGAGGAGTGATCTGTGTCTAGTGTTATGGTCATGTGTCCTGTTAAAATTAGTAAGGAGAAGTTTGAGTGGTGGGTTAATATCGGCATAGTGTTTTCTATGTATGTAATAGGCACAGTAAAAAGTATGGATGTCTTGTATGGTGAGTAAGTTTAGGTTTTTGAATATTGGTGGAGTATGTTGCCTGGAGTGAGAATTTGTTATCATTCTAACTTCTGCCTTTTGTTGTGTTATTAGTGGTCTGAGATGAGTTATTGATGTAGAGCCCCATGCGCAGATTCCATAGGTGAGGTAGGGGTAAATGAGTGAGTGATATAGGGTAAGGAGAGCTGGTTGTGGAACATAGTACCGTATCTTGGATAGTATTCCCACGGTCTTTGAGACTTTCTTGGAGATTTGTTGTATGTGTGTCTGAAATTTGAGGCCACTGTCAAGATGGATTCCTAAGAATTTTCCCTCTGTGAGTTTTGCGATAGGGGACCCGTTTATCATTATGTTAAGTGGTGCGTTTGCAGCTCTGTTCCCAAACTGGATAAAATAGGTTTTATCAATATTGAGAGTAAGTTTGTTGGTCATCATCCAGGTAGATATTTTCTGCAATTCAGTATTTGCAGTGTTGGCTAGTGTGTCTGGGCTTGGGTGAGAGATAACGTATGTAGTGTCATCTGCAAAAAGTATGGGTTTGAGTAGTTGAGATGCATTTGGTAGGTCGTTAATGTAAATGAGAAAGAGTAGTGGGACAAACAAGACATGTGCAACACTAGGTATCTTAATGAAATATTTCACCTGTGCTGCAGGCTTTATTAGGGATGAATTCTAGTTCTTCAGATCAAAAGATTTTTACCATCAGCCAGGTACCCTCCTTGAAAAGGCTGTGTTGCAACTGATTCTCACCACAAATGTGCAGATACTAGAAAATCATGATTATTTAAGCACCACAGGAAAGGTTTTCACAGCATTTCAAACACTTCATGCCACTCTTAAGAATTCCTATGCAAGTGCTACAAGAAAGATAAAACTATGCATCTTGTTCCTACCTGTGCATTAGTACGAGAGGACGTAGCAACGTAGTTAAGTAGCAAGTGAATGTCTTCTAATGTGCCACACGTCTCCACAAACTCGGTATATGAAGCTGCAGGCATAGATGAAGCTTCAACCAGTATTGCCTCCAATACCTGTTTGGGTAATCAAAATCATTTAGAACCATCATCTTATCCTAAAAACAATGCAAATTTTTTGATTGGTATTCACTGTTAGTAATGCATTAAACCCATCACTCCTGTTAAGTGCCACTGGCAACCCTTAAGCACACACTGTGATGAAGTTCAAATGAGGGAAATGATCTGAATGAACTATATTTACCTTTTCACCATGAAGATCACAAATAGTTTATAATTTGAAGACATTGCTAGGGGCATGAATAATGTGTATGACTGCAATGAGTGATAAATTCTGAACAGAAGTTGGAAGGGATGAAAACATTCAAGGGGCAGCAAATTTGATGTGGTTAGATTGTGTGAAAGAAGGCATTTGAAAGTGCATGCCTGCCAATTAATAAAAAAAATGGCATGGATTAAATTTTTTGTTGCATAGTTCAATTCTTTTTTACAATGTTGGCCATTTCTCACCAAGGTTAAAACATAATTACATCTTTTACCTAGACAAAGCTAATCTATACAAAAAAAAAAAAAAAAAAAAAATGCTTTACAATAAATATCAACAAATGAAAACTGAAAACAAAATTTATACATTTTACTGGCCAGGGAAAATATTACAGAAAATTTACTGGAATGACAATTTTCAAAAATGAGCAAAGCAATTTGTTTTAATGTCATCAAGCAGGAGACAAATACATAAACCAAAAGTTTAATAGTGTCTAGCCATGATCACCATGGTCCGAGTTTCTTAGGATAAAAAGTACACATACCTGCAGCAGCTGCTCAGTGAGGGAGGCTCCACCAGGAGGACCAGCAACAACTTCTGGCTCAGCTGCCAGGCACTGTTTCAGGGTGTGAAGAAGGGTGGCAATGGCATTTAATGATGGTACCATCAAACGTTCTCGGTTTACACGCACCTGATTTGGATAGAAGTCCTAGCATTAAATATTTCTAAGTAATAGTATAACTTTCATCCTGTATTTCTAAAACTCTGAAAATGTCTTTTATAGGCAAAGGAAATGTGTACTTTTTGCACTAATTAATACCTATTCATAAATAAGCAATTTATTGGGAGAGTTAACCTTCATATTATTATAGTACATAAATGGAATTTATCCTCTAGATTAGCCTAGATAGCGATTTGTAACTTCATATATTTCTGAATCTTTCTTCTTTCAATAAACCAGCTGTATCCCACCGAAGCAGGGTGGCCCAAAAAGAAAAACTAAAGCTTCTCTTTTCAACTTTAGTAATGTATACAGGAGAAGGGATTACTAGCCCCTTGCTCCCATATTTCTGAATACATAAATGAAATGGGATTGGCTATAAGTCTTGGATTACTCATTTTTAAGGAAGTATAGAAGTGGAGGAGTTAATGATAAACAATACCATGTAAAAAATAATATCTAACAAGGTACAAAATGTATTACTGAGGTGATATGAATAATTGTCAAGAAGTAGAATATGTGGGAACTAAGAAAATACGGATGAAGAGAGTTCTGAAGTATTTTGTATGAGTAAAAAACACTCAAAATAAATGCTATACAATTTTACTCTTCAAAATGTTATTACAAACAAAACTGTTGCCACTTTAGTTCACTCAAATCCAAGTATATGTGGAGGGACCAAATAATACCTCAATGAGCACATCAGACAATGATTTAAAAAGCAAGAATTAAAAAAAAAAAAAAAAAAAAAAAGGTATAAAAAATGAACACAACAATTAAACATTTTCATTATAAAGGCAATGTGGAGATGATGCAGCCACTTGACACAACTACACGAAAAAGTAGCCAATGAGATACCACTAATGGGAATGGGACCCATATTGCTTCTCTCATAGTTTTGAATAGGGCCAATTAGTGTCTACTTCCAAAGATTTTTAACCATGGAGATAATCTACTCAGGTTTAGAGAATGCTTTTAAGCATAATAATCTAATCATATTGAAGCAGAAGTATATACAGTTAAACAGCATTTAGACAAACTAAATATTTTAACAGAGAATAGTAGCCATACCTTCACACAGTACTGGAAAAGTTTTAAAAGAACTGTGACCAGAGCCCTGGCATATGAAAGATCACTAATTCTCTGAAGACACTCCAACATCACCTGAAACAAGGAATGGCATCAAACTGTGGTCTCTTGACAGTTCTTTTCTAACTGGTAAGCCATCCATCAATTATTTCTTACCGAGTTATTATACAAAGCTGAATCAGTACTTTTTAACATGGGTGCCAAGCTAAAACTAAAAAAAATATACATGATCACAAATTTCCCATACAAAACAAATGATCAAAAATCTTCCATCCAACTTCAATTTGGTCCCCAGTATTCCTTACAAAATGTTAATAAATTACTAACCTCAAGACCTCCACACTGACACATGACTCCAGCCATGCGATACACCTGCTCATTGTCAACATCTTCCTCTTTCTTCTTATCTAAGGTCTCAACAAACTCTTCTGTAGCATCCCCAAGGAGACCTCTCATGCGATAAACAACGCGCATTGCATCACTTTCACTGTTTTCAGCAAGCCAAACTTTTTTATATACCTGTTAAAAAAACAGATCAGTGCTCATTTTTTTTTATTGGGGATAAAGATCATTCTTTGCAACATTTATCAGTGAATTATTCATTCAGAAATAAAAGAAAGAGGGAGATTAGTGGGTGACCAACAATTTCTTTTTTATTTGCACAGAATATTACAATTTATAACCCCTTCTCCTGTATACAGTGGTACCTCGAGTTACAATATTTTTTTCGTTCGAGAATGCTGTTCAAGTGCCATTACCAAACGAATTTATCCCCATAAGGAATAATGTAAAATAGACTAGTCCTTTTACACCCCCAAAAATATACTTACATAAGCATTTAAAAAAATAAACTTACATAAAAGGGCGATTTTGGGGACCATCGTAACTCGAGGTACCACTGTACATACATTACTAAAGTTAAAAAAAAAAACTTGTTTTTCTCTTTGGGCCACCCCGCCTTGGTGGGAAATGGCCGATTTGTTGAAAGAAGAAAGATTACAATTTATAAAGAAAAAGGCTGGAACAATACACAAGTAACCCACACATAGGGAAATGAAACTTGTGACGACATTTTGGTCTGACTTGGACCATTAAATGGTTAATGGTCCAAATCAGACCAAATCATAAGTTTTATTCTCCTATGTTCAGGTTATTTGTGTAATACAGTAGACCGTCATTTAGCACGAGATTATGTTACACGTTATGGGTATTGTATGATTGAAGAATTGTGGCACATTATTATCTAACACTACGTAAAAATGATATTGCACGGTTCGCGGGAGGGGAAAAAAATTTTGAGCGCAAGGTAGCCCGCCCGCGGTGGGTTAAACCATTGAGTCAGTGGGGGTCCTACTGAGGGTGGCTATGAGCCACATCAAGTGTTTAATGCTGAAGAGAGAAGTGTTTTCTGGAAGAAAATGCCAACACGAACTTATATCAGTCAGCAAGAGAAAAGTGCACCAGGCTTCAAGACAGCAAAGGATCGCTTCACCTTGCTCCTTTTCGGTAATGCATCAGGTGATTTCAAGTGTAAGCCCAATCCTCATGCTTAGAGGAAAAGGGAATTTGTTTTTCCTTCCCGCAAACTAAGTTTATTCAGATACACGGGGCCAGGAGCTGAGTCTCGACCTCTGCAACCACAATTAGGCGAGTACAGTTACATTGATTATCATACATAGCAGCATATGTGTAGAGAACCTAGGATAACCCAAAAAAAAAAAAAGTCAGTACTGACTTTTTTGGGTTATCCTAGGTTCTCTACACATATGCTGCTATGTATGATAATCTTCATAACTGTATCTGTGTATACCTGAATAAACTTACTTACAGTTTGCGGGAAGGAAAACCAAATAACCATTCCCACAAGCAGACGCCTTGTTGTGGTTCAGCGGACACCACCCACCTTCCCCAGCCACCCCTGACCCCACCATCCAAGCATTCGTACGTATTTCATACGCGTCAAAAAAAAAGTCCTCTGCTACAAGCCAGCTGTGTTTGTGAAGAATGAGAGAGAGTGAATTGTGTTTTGATCTTGAATTAACGAAGAAAACAAAGATATTAGACAAGACATAACCCGTGGCCGTAATGAAGTGTTACTTTGTACACATAAAAAGATGTAAACATAAGTTTGTGTGACTGACTGACTTACTGACTGACTTGACTGACTTACTGAATGACTTGACTGACTTACTGAATGACTGACTTAAAGTTAGACACTCAGTACAACCATCGACTTCAGTTCCAGAACCTCTACTATCCACTTCAGCCCAGTAGGGCCACAGCATAACTCTCCACTCTCTTCACAATCATCCACAAACACCATCACCCACAATTTAAGGTAAATAATATTATTTCTGTTACATTTGTAGTCTTAAGCAGTAAAAACAACATAATACATCACGATAATGAACTACAATTACATATTCACTTTTATTTTTGTAAGATCTGTTGGTCTAAAAAAAACTTGTTTGGCTTTTTGGGGACTCCCAGGAACGTTACCCTATTTTTCCCATAAGTTCTTTTAATTATATAACACAAAATCATCTAACACGACATTTTCAGGAACGTAACTACCGTGCTAAATGACAATCTACTGTATTACACTGATGAACAAATGGACGCTGTTAGTGTGCAGCAACAGTATGGAACCCACACCTGAGGAAGCATGTTAGGAAACTGGAGAAAATGCAGATGTATGTAATGAGACTAGTTCCAGAGCTATGAGGAAAGGCTAAAGGAATTAAATCTAATAGCCCTGGAGGACAGAAGGACCAGGGAAGACATAACACAAAATTCTCAGAGGACATGGACAGACTGCCTGAGAGGCAGGAAACTGGTACAACTTCTTATACTATATGTAGTTTTAAGAGATAGGGCCCACAAGGGTAAGAGAGTGAATCTAAAAAATGGCAAGCTAAGAGGCAGTGCCAGGATCTGAAAATCAACCCTTGCAACCACAAATAGAGTAAGAATAGGCAAGTTACAACTTGGTTACAAAGGAATACAAAATATGCAGTTATTAATACCTCCTTAACAGGTAGATCCAAGGAGATTATCTTGTTGCACACAAGTAGCTCCATGCCACTGTCATCCTCCAATAATGCTACCAACTCACAGTCCTGACAAATCTTGTTTTTAACATCCCTCATAAGGGGTCCCAATCCAGAGTCCATACTACTGTAAGGATTTCCCACCATGCGTCCCTGGAAGATAAATAATTTTAATACAGCCTCTCTTCACTTAGTGACGTACTCGTTTATTGATGACTCAGACTTACGCTGGGCTCTCTGACCAGTATGCATACCTAAATGAATATTAGAGCTGATTTCCTCTGTTCTGTTTATTACAATATACAGTACACTACTGTCTAAACATTTACAAATATACCAGAAATGTTATAAATGATACAAAGGTGACATTAAAGTAATATCAAATATGGTTGACACAAACCCACTACCATTATAGTTTGCTCCTCACTTAGTGGCGAATTTGTTTACCAACATCGTCTTAGGAACGGAACTCCGTCGTTAAGTGAGGAGAGGCTGTATTATATTTTAGGGTCAAAACAAGATAATTTCACAATACTGTACTATGAAAACAAATGAATGCAACATTACCACAATCCTTAATATACTATACAAGAAAAGAAGCATTATTACTTAAAATATATAGTATTTACCTTAATGATAAAGGGTTACTCTTCAAAATAATCACTCTTAAAGCCTTCACAAATGTCATGTTGAATCAATTCTAATATACAGCATTCTTAACATGTATATTAGGTCTTGACTTTCTTTCTGTAGATGCCTGTCTCAGCCAAGTATCAACTACTCTAAGCTTCATATGAAAATATACATCTCATAGCTAGCTTTGTGTTCCATACTTGTGACTTGATAATGGTTCGGCACTTACCCAACTGTCATTTAGTTATAGTTTTTAATTTATGAACTCTTGATTATGAAGACAATGTTACAAATATGAATCCCAATGATTAATAAGTACCTGCAAGAAATCTTCTTGCTGGGGGTCCTTCTCCAAAGTAAGGAAAAACTCTCCAACATCATTTTCCTCAGGATATATGATCGAGCACAGTCTCTCATAAATAAAAACAGGAGTTCTTACATCATCTTGTGGGTACTGTTTTAATGTATCTACACACACGGCCATGAACTCCTTAGTTTCAGCTTCAGTCCCTGCAATATTAAAAAACTTAATATAAATTGTACTATTTTAATACACAAAACACCAGCTTGAATAGTGTGTAACCTATTTGTCCTTGAACTGCTAAAAGCAGGAAAGTTAGATTATTTTTTCCCCCATTCTTGATTCTTTACCTAATCATTAATGTTAAAAACCACATTTTCATAATACTTTCACACACAATTTCATGGTAACCCCACACAGCCTCTAATTTTAAACCTACGAGCCATAGTCCATGTTACTATACTGTGTCAAAGACTAAAGCACTCATTAAATACTAAACAATGCTACATTTGGCATTAGTGAAACAAAAGGCAATACTTTTACAAGCACAAAACACAAAATTTAGAACTCTATAGCAAATAAAAGATTTTTTTTTTTTCCAACAAGTCGGCCGTCTCCCACCAATGCAGGGTGACCCAAAAAGAAAGAAAATCCCCAAAAAGAAAATACTTTCATCATCATTCAACACCTTCACCTCACTCATACATAATCACTGTCTTTGCAGAGGCGCTCAGATACGACAACTGAGAATAAGTCCCTCCCAGCTGTCACTATCCCAGACCCCTCCTTTAAAGTGCAGGCATTGTACTTGGCAAATAAAAGATATTTTTGTTATTAATTTTGGTGCCAATTATGATGATCAAAGGTAAAATGCTTGGGGCACTTAACCCTTTCAGGGTACAAGGGGGGTCTCCGAAACTCGTTCTCAGGGTCCAAGAATTAAAAAAAAAAAAAATTCTTATGAAATGATAATCTTTTTCCGATCATAACGCCACAAAAAATATGAAATTTGATAGAAAACTAACGGAATTATGCTTTCGCGAAGTTAGCGGCAGCCATGACACTTACGCATCGGCGATTTCGCCTACTTTGAGCCCTATTTTCGGCAAATTCCAATGTTTCAGGCAACTAAAATTATAGCTATTTCGCTAGAACTCCATTTCTTGTATCGATTGAGTACAAGAAACCGCCTATTTACCTATTACAACTACCCAAAATAGTGGTCAGAAAATGGCAATTTGGCCAATTTCACACAAATTTCAAACGATGCCAATTTCAAAATAGGGTCCAGAATAAACAAGGCAGACATTCCTGGCACTAAAATAACGTCTTCTCTGTTCATTAGTCACGTTTCCAGGCCTCTCTTTCATTACTTTTGCTTTTCATTTTGAATTTTTATTCTCACAAAGAAATAGAAGATTTACTGTTATGTATACAACTGCATCATTGTAAAAATGGTATAAATAATATTAGAGCACTTGTGCATGAATATTAGACTCGCCAGTTGATGTGTACTGGATGCATGGTGTGATTTGTTTACTCTTGAACATCGTCAAAAATCAAACATTTTCGCTAATTTGAGCTCAATTTCAAGGTACTTGTCGTTGTCAAACCAATCAAAATCATCTCTATTTCTGTAATATATCTTCCAATCTATCAAATGAGACCAAGAAAACGAGAATACATCAATAAATACCATACGAAAATAGACTGCAAAGTCGCTGTTTTAAACCAAAAACATGGTCAGTTTTTTTTTCCTCATTATGCACTGTGTGGTGCAGGAATTTTTTAATACTGTGCATACTGACCGCACAGACCCATTCTATCACATCTAGGCCTAACAGCCTGTTTCTGCTTGATTTGAGGGCGCTAGAATTTAGGCGTACTAGTACGTCAATAACCCCAGGGCGTAAGCCGTACTAGTACGTCAATAACCCCAGGGCGTAAGCCGTACTAGTACGTCAATAACCCTGAAAGGGTTAATAATAAGCCAGTGCTGATTAGCACATTATAGAGTATTAAGGTACATTCTATATAACATCTACAATTATATCAAGCTCTTAAGAGAAATGCTTATGTTCAAACATTAGATGCAGAGAAAGAAAATACATACCAGATGTCATATCTTCTAGTAGCTCTAGGAATTTGTCCTGGGTGTCATCAATTAATTTAGTCCGCTGAACTACAAGTTTGCGTAAGGAAAGGTAACCACTCAGCACTGTGCCAACCAATCGGCCCTTGTATACACTCTTGATGGAATCAACATCAATGAATTGAGAGAGCAATTCTGTCAGGACCTTTAGTGCATATCCTAGAGAAAGAATTTTTTAGTATTTAACCAAACTCAAAGCACAGAAATACAAGTCTGTCAAAGGGACTGGAAAACAGACATGGGAACATTATTCATTACCTACATTGAACATATAAGAACCTGGCTATTAATTTTCAAGAGGTTAAGGTCATTATCAAAAATTTTTAGCATTGTAATTCAGCAATTTGGAAATTGTATCACAAACTCAATTTGCAAAGTCAATGCAAATGCAATACTGACCTTGGCTGAGATCAGTGGTAAGTGTGGTTTCCTCTAAAGTGGTTAGCAATTGGATTTCCGAAGAGATGAGACTAGCAATAATAGGTAGAACTCCTTTTAATGCTAAATAATACTTCCAGTGGGCTCCCACCAGGAGTGTCTGATACAGTGAGACAAATTCACCAGCACTCTCGCCTGCTCTTCCAATCTCTGGCAAGAAAGTTGTCAACATGTCCAAAACCTGAAAATAAAAATGACCTTTAGACTTCTTTTTTAGCAAGACTGTAGTACTGTATTTCATTAATGTTGCCATTTTCTTAAATTAAAATATAAAAATATAAAATTGCAAGGAATATAACCACTTAAAATTTATTCCTCATCTTCCCTTAACTACAAGCTAATTAAGGAAATATTTATATAATAAAACCCAATGAAAATAATTTAAATTATCAGCAGATGGCAACAGTTAGCTATCCAGATGCATCTCCATTTAGTGTAGAGGTAACAAGGTACTAGTAAAGTAAATCAATAATTATCTGGTGCTGAAGGGAATGGAGGGTGTGCATCACTTTTCCAGGTAGTGGATACATAATCGATCAAAAGATAAACAACAATTTTCTGTATGTTTTATGTGAAATGCCAAACTCTCATGTTATTCAGAACAAGGGGCTACACTTTTTGACCATTAAGCATGAGAAAATCTACTCAAAGCAAGGCTTTCCGAAGTACAAAGTACAGTACAGTACTCTCACTGCCGATGCAGTTTCCATACAATAAATTTTAGTTACTACAATGCAAGATTTTTTTTTTTTATAACACACATTCATCATTCATTCAATAGCTGTCTTGCCAGGAGTGCACAGACATCACAATTTGAATGACCCTCTGAACTGCAACATCCCCACCCCTCCATGTTATCAATAAAAATAAAAATAAACTTCATAAAATAATTAAACAGACAATGGTGCATACCTCTTTCTTCCGCTGGACTGAGGTGCAGAGAGACTCCATCATTTGAGCTGTCACTTGTCTAGCCATTCGTGATGATGGATTAAAGAGGACCCTGCGCAGCCATGAGGAATCTTGCATCTTTAGGTCATACTGATGACGGATAGTATGAGCCAGCCATCGGCAACCAAACTTCTCAAGTAAATAGCGTTCGTGAACCTCATCCTGATTAGACAGAGTACCATTAACAGTCCTATTATAAATTCAACAAACAGATTTATCAAAATAAATTTCATACAAAGTAAATGATCCATGAAGATCCTTTAAATATCTGTCAAAGTTGATAGTGTGGACCCCCGGTTTACGTTATTAATTCGTTCCAGAATGCTGTTCAAGTACCGTTACCAAATGAATTTGTTCCCATAAGGAATAATGTAAATTAGATTAGTCCTTTTAGACCCCCAAAAATACACTTACATAATTGTTCGAGTTTGGAGCCTAACGTAAACCGGGGGTCCAATGTATTAACCCTTTGACTGTCAGAGGCCCCATTCTGAAACTGTCATTCTGTCGCAAAATTTTGGAAAAATAAATTAATTATTTTTTCTTATGAAATGATAGAGAATCTTTTCCCGATGGTAATGACACCAAAAGCACGAAATTTGATGGAAAACTTATGGAATTACCCTCTTGCGAAGTTATCGATGTTGGTGATGTATACGAATCGGCGATTTCGCCAACTTTGAGCCATATTTTCGGCCAATTCCATTGTTACAGTCGACCAAACTCATACTATTTCTTTAGAACTCCATTTGTTCTATCGACTGAGTACAAGGTACCACCAATTTACAGATTTTAACTACCCAATAAAGTGGTCAGAAATTGGCAATTTGGCCAATTTCATGCAAAATAAAAAAATGTCAATTTCAAAATAGGGTCCAGAATAAACAATGAAGACATTCCTGGCACTAAAATAAGATTTTCTCTGTTCATTAGTCACGTCTTTAGGCCCCTCTTATACTCTTGCTTTCTATTTTTATTTTTTATTCACACAAAAAATAGAAGATTTACTGTTATGCATTACTGTAAAAATGGTATAAATAATATCAGTGCACTTGTGTAAGAATACAGCGGTACCTCGGTTAACGATATTTTTTCGTTCCAGAATGCTGTTCAAGTGCCATTACCAAACGAATTTATCCCCATAAGGAATAATGTAATATAGACTAGTCCTTTTAGACCCCCAAAAATACACTTACAAAAGCATTTAAAAAAATAAACTTACATAAAAGGGCGAGTTTGGGGACCATCGTTAACTGAGGTACCACTGTATTAGACTCACCAGTTGACGTGTATTGGACGAATGGCGTGATTTGCGTACTCTTGAACATTGGCAAAAATCGAACATTTCCACTACTTTGAGCTCAATTTCAAGGTCATGTTCATCAAGAAACTAATCAAAATCATCTCTATTTCTGTAATATGTTTTCCATTCTATCAAATGAGACCACGAAAAAGAGAATATACAACCATAAATACTATTTGAAAATACACCTCAAAGTCGGCGTTTTAATCCAAAAACACGGTCGGAGTTTTTTTCTCATTATGCACTGCGTGCTGCAGGATTTTTTTTATACAGCGCACACTGACCACACAGACCCATTCTCTCATATGTGGGCCTACCAGCTTTCTCCCGCTTGAGTTGAAGACGCTAGAATTTTTGAGTATATATACGTCTGAAACACTGGCTCGTAAGACATACAGTCATACCTCGGTTAACGATGCTGTCAGTTAACGATAGTTTCGGGTAACGATATTTATAACGTAAAAAAATGATTGCGGTTAACGATGTTTGCTTCGGGTAACGACATTCGTACCGGACGTGTCCGCGTGGCGCCCAGCTGAGCGCGCACTCCAGGGAGCGTCAGTGTGCTATTGTTTACAAGCGAGAGTGACCACCCACCCACACCCACGCATTCATACCAGTATACGTATTGTCATTATTCCACTGTTTTTAGTGCTTGCAACTGCTAAATAAGCTACCATGGGTCCAAAGAAAGCTCCTAGTGCCAGCCCTGTGATAAAGAGTGTAGCATTCATGCAGGGAGTGTAGCAGGCATGCAGGGAGTGTAACAGGCATGCAGGGAGTGTAGCAGGCATGCAGGGAGTGTAGCAGGCATGCAGGGAGTGTAGCAGGCATGCAGGGAGTGTAGCAGGCATGCAGGGAGTGTAGCAGGCATGCAGGGAGTGTAGCAGGCATGCAGGGAGTGTAGCAGGCATGCAGGGAGTGTAGCAGGCATGCAGGGAGTGTAGCAGGCATGCAGGGAGTGTAACAGGCATGCAGGGAGTGAAGCAGGCATGCAGGGAGTGAAGCAGGCATGGATAGCAGGCATGCAGGAGTGTAGCAGGCATGCAGGGAGTGTAGCAGGCATGCAGGGAGTGTAGCAGGCATGCAGGGAGTGTAGCAGGCATGCAGGGAGTGTAGCAGGCATGCAGGGAGTGTAGCAGGCATGCAGGGAGTGTAGCAGGCATGCAGGGAGTGTAGCAGGCATGCAGGGAGTGTAGCAGGCATGCAGGGAGGTAGGCATGCAGGAGTGAGCAGGCATGCAGGGAGTGTAGCAGGCATGCAGGGAGTGTAGCAGGCATGCAGGGAGTGTAGCAGGCATGCAGGGAGTGTAGCAGGCATGCAGGGAGTGTGCAGGCATGCAAGGAGTGCAGGCATGAAGGGAGTGTAGCAGGCATGCAGGGAGTGTAGCAGGCATGCAGGGAGTGTAGCAGGCATGCAGGGAGTGTAGCAGGCACGCAGGGAGTGTAGCAGGCATGCAGGGAGTGTAGCAGGCATGCAGGGAGTGTAGCAGGCATGCAGGAAGTGTACCATTCATGCAGGGAGTGTGGCATTAAAAGAAAAAGGCCAGTAACCCCAGAAAAGAACTTGCCACCTGCAGTGTTAATGGAAGGGGATTCCCCTTCCAAACACTAGCATACTATACTCCATCCTTTCCCCTCCTCCCGTCCTCCACACATCAACAACTCTTCAATAAATGTAAGTGACATGTTATTGTACTATATTTACATGTGTATTTATTTATTGTTCATTAAATTGTGTATTATTTAATGTCAAAAAGTTCTAAAAAATATTTTATTTTACTACTTTTGAAAGTCTTGGACGGATTAATTTTCTTTCCATTATTTCTTACGGGGAAAATTGATTCGGTTAACGATTGTTTCGGTTAAAGATATGCCCTCTCTGACGGATTAATATCGTTAACCGAGGTATGACTGTATATATATGACCAAAACAGTCAAAGGGTTAATTTTGGTAAACTAATTAAATTTTTTATGTTATACACTACTTAGAAAATGGAGTGTAATATGTTAATTTATTAATTCTACTTTTTATATATTTAATCATTAACCCCTTAACTGTCCAAAAGTAGATCTACATTCTCTCGCGTAGCGCTCCGAACATAGATCTACGTTTTTTTTTTTTACATGCTTTCTTATGGAGAAAATCAAGGTCGGAGTGCTAGCGGTAAGAACGTAGTTCTACGTTTGGACAGTTAAGGGGTTAAACCCCAAAACATTTCAATTTAATAAGCCTTTACAAAAATTATTAAAAATGAAACCCATTTCAGAGATCCAACATGCACTTTTCCTCTCATGCTTATACCGTGGACCCCTGAGTTTCGTAAAAACTTCACTCCTGAAGTCTGCTCAAGCGCCATTACCGAACGAATTTACTCCCTTCCACAAGCACTTACAATATTATACTTACATAATTGTATGGTTTCCGGGGTTTACGAAACTCGGGGGTCCACTGTATATTCTTTTTTACTACACTGACCATTTCCCACCGATACATTCATTAAAATATAAAATGGAAGTAATTTCACCCCACTCAATCTTATCTATACAGTAGACCCTCAGTTTTCATTGAAAATTCTTTCCAGAATGCTGTTTGAGTGCCGTTACCGAACGAATTTGTTCCCATAAGGATAAATGTAAATTGGATTAGTCATTTCAGACCCCCAAAACTACACTTACAGAAGCTAATACGAAAATACACTTACATAATTGTTCGAGTTTGGAGATGAACGAAAACCGAGGGTCCACTGTACTTGTCTGTGTGCACAAGTGAACCCCATGTATGGGTAGTAATACCAAGTTAAACTGGGCATTCTGAGATGGTGCAAAATGGGGTAGAGTTGCATTCCTATAAGTGATAATTTGTTTCAAATGGCATATTTTTTTTTCCTTTTAGAACTGGTCTATTTCAAATGAAAACATCCCACTAAGTGCAGAAAAAGCATGTAGTTGCTTTCTATTATAAAATATCCCATAGTATAACATCAAATAAAAAAATGCTGACCTTTGCTGTGTGAAGGAATCAACAGTGCACATTATTTACTCACTTTCTTCATTTTGGAAATGGCAGGTTCCTGAACTCTCCTTGCTAATTTTTTCTTCCAAGTCTCGTATGAATGTCCAGGATCACCTGCCAGCCACTTGCTCACATCCACACCAACCTTATGACAAAATGAAAGATAACTTTTTTTACAGGAAACTGCCTGCTGAAAAAAACTAATATTTTAATAATTATATTTCACAGGTGAAATACTTTTTTTTTTCCCAACAAGTTGGCCGTCTCCCACCGAGGCAGGGTGACCCAAAAAGAAAGAAAATCCCCAAAAATAAAATACTTTCATCATCATTCAACACTTTCACCTCACTCAAACAATCAATGTCTTTGCAGAGGCGCTCAGATATGACAGCTGAGAATAAGTCCCTCCCAACTGTCACTATCCCAGACACCTCCTTTAAAGTGCAGGCATTGTACTTCTCATTTCCAGGACTCAAGTCCAATTAAATCAATTAACTGGTTTCCCTGAATCCCTTCACAAAATATTACCCTACTCACACTCCAACAGATCGTCAGGTCCCAAAAACCATTCGACTCCATTCACTCCTATCTAACACGCTCACACATGCTTGCTGGAAGTCCAAGCCCCTCGCCCACAAAACCTCCTTTACCCCCTCCCTCCAACCGTTTCGAGTACAACCCCTACCCCGCCTTCCTCTACAGATTTATATGCTCTCCAAGGCATTCTACTTTGATACATTCTCTCTAAATGACCAAACCACCTCAACAACCCCTCTTCAGCCCTCTGACAAATACTTTTAGTAACTTCACACCTCCTCCTAATTTCCCCACTCCAAATTCTCTGCATAATATTTACACCACACATTGCCCTTAGACAGGACATCTCCACTGCCTCCAGCAGCCTCCTCGCTGCAGCATTTGCAACCCATGCTTCACACCCATATAAGAGTGTTGGTACCACTATACTTCCATACAATCCCTTCTTTGCCTCCATGGATAACATTTTTTGTCTTCACAGATACCTCAACACAATACTCACCTTTTTTCCTTCATCAATTCTATGGTTAACCTCATCCTTCATAAACCCATCCGCTGACACATCAACTCCCAAATATCTGAAAACATTTACTTATTCTATAATCCCTCTCTCCAATGTGATATCCAATTTTTCTTTATTTAAATTGTTTGATACCCTCATCACCTTACTCTTATCTATGTTCACTTTCAACTTTCTACCTTTACACACCCTCCCAAACTCGTCCACTAACCTTTGCAACTTTTCTTTAGAATCTCCCATAAGCACAGTATCATCAGCAAAAAGTAACTGTGTCAACTCCCATTTTGCATTTAATTCCCCATAATTTAATCCCACTCCTCTCCCCAACACCCTAGCATTTACTTCTTTTACAACCCCATCTATAAATATATTAACCATTGTGACTTTACACAGCATTGTCTAAGACCTACTTTTTTTTTTTTTTTTTTTTTTCAACAAGTCGGCCGTCTCCCACCGAGGCAGGGTGACCCAAAAAGAAAGAAAATCCCCAAAAAGAAAAAAATTTCATCATCATTCAACACTTTCACCACACTCATACATAATCACTGTCTTTGCAGAGGAGCTCAGATACTACAGCTGAGAAAAGTCCCCCCCAGCTGTCACTATCTCAGACCCTCCTTTAAAGTGCAGGCATTGTACTTCCCATTTCAGGACTCAAGTCCAACTAAATCAATTAACTGGTTTCCCTGAATCCCTTCACACAATGTTACCCTGCTCACACTCCAACAGATCGTCATGTCCCAAAACCATTCGTCTCCATTCACTCCTATCTAACACGCTCACACATGCTTGCTGGAAGTCCAAGCCCTCGCCCACAAAACCTCCTTTACCCCTTCCCTCCAACCTTTTCTAGGACGACCCCTACCCCGCCTTCCTTCCCTACAGATTTATACGCTCTCCAAGTCATTCTACTTTGATCCATTCTCTCTAAATGACCAAACCACCTCAACAACCCCTCTTCAGCCCTCTGACAAATACT
>WNWK01006593.1:0-103900 GCA_009830355.1 Cherax destructor | reverse complement strand
TGCTGGTAAAGGGGTCTTGATCAAAGACATTGGAGCTACCCTCCTCTTCCTTTGATCAAACCTTGTGCCTTCCATTTCGAAGCGCCTTATGACCCTCACGGGTTCATCACTTTCCCTGAGTGTTCATCCTTACGATCTGTTGCTTAGCCAAGTGTTCACACCTACGCTTGATTCCTCACTCACACTCTCTAATGTATTTGTATTTCATAACAAGAATTGTTAAACTTGCTTGTGCAGCGTTGTAAAACCCTGAGGGCTTAGTACTCGATTTTAACATTAATAATAATAATAATAATAATAATAATAATAATAATAATAATAATAATAATAATAATAATAATAATAATAATAATAATAATAATAATAAACAAGCCATTTGTGTTATTCAGTGGAAGCTGGAACATTCATATGATCTTTCATTACTAGGAACTCACTGGTGTTGTTTACATCATTACCTGTATGTTTGATTAGTCGCTTATCTCAACTCACAGTCTTCAAGAGGGTAGTATGCCTTGATGGTGGTAAAGGGATCGTGATTAAAAAAATTGAAGCTACTTTCTCCCTCCTTTTATCACACCGATTAACTTCCTTAGAACTGGACAAGAATCTAATGGTGTTTATTCATTTGAGACATTTTAACCACCCAATTGATTTTGAAATGGCCTAGAAGGTGAGTCCGTGGTTGAGCATAATGTAATTTAATCAAGCTTCATAAAAGATAATATTAATTGCAATATAAGTTCTGGGATGTAGAAATTAGATTTATTTATAATGAATAGAATTTGTGAGAATTTTTACTATGCCTGATGTATCACTAATTTTTTTTACATGTGACCTGACTAAACTGCTACATCCCCACGTTCATTGAGTAGGAACCTATGTGAGGTTATATTTTAGCTTCATAAGTCTTCTGTTGTCCTATTATTACCATTCCTTGATAATGTGAGAAATCACGAAAACGCTTGTAATTTCACGATTTTTTTTTTTTTTGCATTGATATCACCTGTTTACTATGATTTATTTTCTTTTATGTTACGCAAATTTTGGTTAATTTATATTAACGTACCTTAACCTAACCTAAAGTAAACTAGCTAAAGGAGGGTTGCGTCAGTAAGCCAGTTCAATGACGGAAGGTGTTGATGATGCGTACAACGTGTAGAAACTCGCACACTAATATGCGTTACAGACGAATGTTGTTATTTTAAGGGTGGGTAGTAGCCAAGGTGTGGCACCTACCCCCCACCCCCAGGTCGCACGTGCCACCGCTGGCATTCCTTGCACATTTTAGTTGTTATTTTTTTTATATATGATGTCAGGGTGTTATATGCACAGGGCAGCTGAAATAATGCAACATGCAATTACCTATGTTGGCATGATGTGAAGTCTTTAATCGTATCTGTTTATAAAGCTGTGAACTGCTTTAGCCTCGTGTGTCGTTCACCAGTGCATTATACTTCGTTATATATCTAACGTTATAAGTGTTACCTGACGTGCTCGTGACTCATAAGAACATAAGAAAATAGGAGCTTTTGTTTCCTCGTCTTTGTTCTCCTTTTCCACCCATTTTATGCCTCAGAGAAATTTGTACATCATTATCATACTTTCTCTGTTCTTACAGCCTCATCAGGTTCAGTTCACACAATCTTTTTTTTTTTCATATCTTTCTGTTTTTTCAGCTTTATAATAAAGCTATATTAAAGTATCATTTTATATAAATGACTAGAACTTTCAAAAAATCCTCGATTAGGTTTATCTTCATTGTACTGCCCGTTGAACCCTGAGGTTTGTGTCTCTCTCAGCTGTATGTACTCACCTACTGGCCGAGTTTCAGTTTCTGGTCCTGCTACTGAGTTCACTCCCTTTTCTGTGAGTCTTTTTCATACCTATTTATATAAATGTGTATAGATCCTGCCTCTACCATTTAGTTGTACAGGTCACACCACTTCCTGATGACTCCGAGGCTGAAGGCTGAAGAAATGCTTCCTGACCTTCAGGTGATTCATCTGTGTTTATTAACTTCCAAGTATATCCGTGTTGTGTACCTGGAGTCTACCTGGAGAGAATTCCAGGTGCTGTACGTGTTTCCCGTGACTCGAACAGCTTGTGCCTCTCCATTCTCAGTTCCTGTTGATTATTTTGTGGTATGGCACTTTTGCCTGAGAAATGGAATGACCTAGCTAACACATGGTGCGACACTTGTGCCTGAGAAGAGGTTAAATCTGTATATAATTGGTTGAATATACCGTCAGGTTTCGTTCACTTTATTATTTCACTGGTGAACTGATAAAAATCTTGGTGGGCGAAACGTATTCTCACTAAAATGTCATAAACTGCATAGTGTGTCTTATTTAAAGAGGTGGAACCACCTGGACAACGTACAATAAATTATTGACCTGTCACGCAGTAACGAGGCGCTCCTGCCAACACAACAACTACACAGAATTATGAAACATTTTTAAAATTTAATTTTATCTTCTTATCTACAAACAACACGCATTATCAAAACACCTCAGAATACTTTCTGCATGTATATGCTACGTTTTATTATTGCATATGTGTATTTTATTATTACATATGTATACTTGCTGCATGTGTATACGTAATATAAATTAAATGAATTTAACTGCAAACTACACATGTGCATCTACCTTGGCTGATACCTATCTCCAATACACCAGGGAGGAAGGAGGGGCAGCTGCCACCTTCAGGGAGTCCCAAAAGTCGAGAAAATATGGAGAACTTGCCCATCATTATATGTTTGTTCCCATAGGCTCGGAGACCCTTGGCTCATGGGGAAAGAGTGCATCTAAGTTTCTCAAGGAGCTGGTCAAAAGACTCAACAGGGTAACTAGGGATCCCAGGGCAGCTAGTTTTCTGTTCCAGCGACTCAGCGCTGCTGTTCAGAGGGGTAATGCATGCTGTATTTTGGGCACGCGCCCCAGCTCTGAGGAGCTAGATGAGATTTTCACATTATAATCAGTGACAAACATGTAACAATATGTACTAGACATGTATCTCTCACACCTTATATACTGTATATGCCATCTTTATAACAATGTATCTCTTAAATCTTTTGTAACATATTATGTAATAAAATATACCTATTGGTAAAAAAAAAAAAGGATGGGGTGGTAGAAGTGGAATATTCAAATGGCTTCAGGAAGAAATCTAAATATTCTTCCTTGAAGCCTTTTATCCACATCTATATTATATATATATATATATATATATATATATATATATATATATATATATATATATATATATATATATATATATATATATATATATATATATATATTCGGACATATACACAAAGCGGCCTTGAAATCCATGGCCAGAATCATAACAAAGTTTCATAAAAAAATCATTGCTCTTGATCTAAACAAAACATGTGGATTAAAAAATGTAAAAGGCAGTAAAAACACATCTACATTAATAATATTTAATAAGAATAATATATTTTTCATGGATGTCTAATATTTTACAAGTCAACTACACTGATAGTAATAAGTCATGAAAAATGTTAATAAACACAAGAAGCACATAATTACCAACAATACAAAAGAAAAAGATATAAAGAACGAAAAACTGTTGGGGGAACTTATAATGCACAGGAAGCAACACGCACAAAAATACAATGTTGCGTATATATATATATATATATATATATATATATATATATATATATATATAGTAAAAAGAGAGGATAATAAATACTTACACTTGACTTGAAGTACTCCTCAGTCTTGGTGATTTTTGTCACCTTGTGTGACACTGTTCTTTGAGTGATTTCCAACTCCATTTTGCCTTATATCCGGACTACCAGTCACTTACTGCCTCTTTACTTTTTGCTGGTTTTACAAATGTTTCCTTTTTGTTAATAGAATCAGGGTTTTATTTACGTTTGAATTGCCTGCAATATTTTTTCTTTAGTCAAGTGCAAAGTTGCAGCATTGGCTGTATTGTTAAACTAAGGGACAAACCATTTTTAATTTCACTATCAAATGCAGTCTGAATAATTTCAATAAATTTTCTAATGATGTTTAATATGTCATGAAGCAAAATACAAGACTGTCTCTGGCTACGGAGGAAATTTATGGTAGCAACTGCGGGCATGTTTGTCTGCATTGTTGTTTCATTAGAAAATGTATTTGTATGTTCTGTATGGAAATAATAATCAGATACACATGTATTCGTATTAATGTTTAATGAAATGCTATTTCACATAGCTGAGGGGTAAATGCGTTACACAAAGAGTACAACACAACCTGACAATAGCGACCTTCATTACCCATTAGTAAAGGATCAAGCATAATACACAGCGAGCCATGAAAAGTGAAAAACCACTTGGACATAATTAAAAAGCAGGTAAATAGATGTCTCTTTTTACCTGTAATTATATTTTCTGCTTGAGTAGTTCCCCACTTCTCAAATATTCGACGGGATGAGTGTACGATTTGTCGAACAATATTTTCAATAGGCAACACTGAATTAGACCAGAATGAGCAACGCTGATTGACCCCAATGGATTTAGTAAATGTCAATAGAGTAGTAGTAGTAGTAGTAGTAATATACCAGAGTGGCTCTAGTAAGATTAAAAAAATATCGTTTATGTAAATATGTCGATATGAAGAAAATCTTTCAAACTCGTTGGGTGTTACGCCAGGGAATTTGAGTCACACTAAACGCTTTGTTAATACAAAAAAAAAAAACGCACATATGTAGGAGAGAGAAGCTTACTTTCTACTACCACTACCAGCATTACCACTACCGCTACTTTTGTTCTCTCTTCCGTCCCTGTCCCCCCTCGGTCAGATGATCAAAAGCTGCAGTTGTGGGTCATCATATAACTGAGACCCGCGTCAGGAAACTCATGTACTGTTCCCTGATAAACATTATACCTACCTATCTCTTGCGTCAGGAAACTCATGTACTGTTCCCTGATAAACATTATACCTACCTATCTCTTGCGTCAGGAAACACTGTCCTCTTTCCTGCCAAACCTTATACGTACCTATCTCTTGTGTTAGTGTGACTTATGAATGGTGACGTGAAACGTCGTCCTAGGCTTCTCTCTGTATGTGCGTTTTATGTGTGTGTTTATTCCAGTCACGGTATTGTGCCTTTTTGTTCTAAAGTTTGTCAGTATTGTACTAATTTAAAACAGAGATGACGCAAGAAAATATTTGCTAACTTTCCCCAAATCTGCAGTCTTCTACGATTAAATTAAGCATTAAAATGTTTTGTCATATGGAGCAGCCTACCTATAAATTCTGGAGAGGGTGACATTAGCAAGTGATTTTCCTGACGCTTTTTCAGGCTAAGCTTTCTGCTTATTGCTGAAAATATGCATAACACACACACACGTAAAACGTAATTGACCGAACCTACAAATTATGCTTGGAAAAGAATACATGACAACGACCTTTCAAAATAACCTTTAATATATTAGTGACTAAGCAAATGACTTCCGTGTCAGTTCTTCTTAATATATACCTCGGGGAAATGGCGAGAAGATACTTCAGAGACGAAAATCAAAGAGTAAAGAACGAAGCAGTAATGCTTCAACTCAGCGAGGTAATAAATGGTGCAGATCCAAGAAGACAACCACAGAAAAATGAAAATGGTCGGGGTGATGCCAAGGCAGTTATTGAGGAGCCTGGTGGCCGTCTTCACAGCACACACTGCTCACAATCGCTTCCCAAGCATCAAATACAAAGGTGGGATCTAATTATATTCTGGCACTGGATCGTAACACCAACAGGATCACCACCACTCCTCTCACAAGTCAGCACCACCACCCCTACCCCCGCAACCGCCACCATCATTATCAACACCACCACCACCACTCTCACAAGTCGACACCACCATCACCACAACCACTGCTCACACCTCAACACATACGGAATAAGAAGTTGGCGCAGAAGCAAGTACATCAGTGTTAACCATGAAATAATAGGACAAACGTTAGCAGTAAAGTTGTCGGCAATGTTTTTTCCTTAAGTCTGTCATGTGGCTTCTAGAAAAATCATGTATTTTTAATCCTTAATAAAAAGAACTAGCCTACTACAGTACGATGTAAAAGTGGATCACTAGTTGAACATACAAAAATAAACTAGGTACCTACAAACCTAAGACCTTCACACTGACGAAGGGCTATTGACCAAAGGAACTAATATTCTGTTCTTTGGAGGAAACCTGATTATCTTCCATTTCTCAGGCAAATGTATAACCCGTACGGGTTATTCAAAACGAGTAGACACCAGACACGTGTCTGCCAAGACAGGGGTGACAAGTGCTTCCCTGCCATAGCCAACCAGTAATCCTGTGTTGTCTTTAAAGTAACGACCGGGATTCCAGCCCATTCTACCACCAAGCAAGATACACGTTCAAAATTCTACGTTCCTTATTCTTACCCAACCACTTCGTTGCCCACCGTAATTATTTGTGGGTAAATATACATCTTACAGATTTATGTTGGGAATTTTAACAGTGACAATAATGAGTGATGGATTGTGTCACAGATGAAGGGGTCAAACTAATGAGGATGTCACAAGGTGATTCGGATCAATTACCAGCAGTAATCCCAGAGTTACTACACTGGTGCATTTTATATACTTTACTCTGTAACAGTGAGAAAACAGTGACGAACAAGAAGCACTAATTTTTATTTGTTATTGACAAAAGAGTGAAATAACACATTAAAGATGTTATCTGTAAATATAAGATATAGAATAAAACTAGAAATGTCATTGTCTTACAGGAAAAAATAACTTTCTTACATATGCAATGCTGCATCACCCTTACGGGCTTATAGCGTTCATGAATATAATAATAGCTTACATATAATTTTATAAAACGGTTGTTTACATATTGTCCATCACCAGAGAAGAGTGATTTTATCATTTAAGTAGTTAGACTGTTGGGTTTAGTCCTGACTCTTTCTCTTCTACTTCGGTTCTTCCTCTCACCGGCTATTCTTCTTCTGTCCCCACTTCCCCCTCGCCCCTAGTGGGTCCTTACATGAGAGTCTGAACTGAACTGAAGTGATTTTATCTTTAATTAAATTAAAGCACTTTATTAGATTACTTATTATAAATTTCTTATGCTGGTAAATATAGTCTATGGTCAGCATAACCGTGGTCAGCACACCCTTCACACCAGGCGAATTCATAACGATGTATATCTCTTGATCCAGGGAATTGGGAGCTATTCGCTTCTTCCTTGGATCAAACCTAATTGTCTCCCACTTCTCAGACGCTGTATAAACCCTACGGCTTTAGCGCTTAGTCTGATTATAATAAAAGTTCAGCGGACCTCTTGCCTAACCAGTGTTGACAAACCACTGTACTGGTTTCTCCGGTGTGAAAAGGTCTATATATCACACCTTAAGCTAGCACCATGTGCTGTGTGCCACTTGATCAAAACAGAATGAAGGATGATATACTGAAGCTCCGTTTTTTTACGGCGCAAGTTTCATATATCGAAAACTTTTTTTTTTTTTTTGCAGAGTAATAAGTCTAATCTCACCCAAAAAAAATTTTTGAGCACAACTTTGTAGTGATGCGTCATTGATTTTTTTTATTTTAATAAAAAATAGACGCTTTCTGAATACGGTAAATGTATCTACCTAACCACCACCATATTATTAACAATAAAATCGACAGATATGAGTAGTGCAATAAGACATGTGCTGATAAGGATAATAATTGTCAGCTTTTGTATTTCCGGTTCTAACCCACAGAAGACTTCATAGTATTAAAATATATATATGTATTTTTTTTATATTTTGACTAATATGTGTAACACACACACAGAGACACACACAAAGTCATGGAGAAAATCATCAGGAAGAGAGTGGTGGAGCACCTGGAACGGCACAGGATTATAAACGACAACTAGAACGGATTCATGGAAGGCAAATCCTGTGTCACAAACCTCCTGGAGTTCTATGACAAAGTAACAGAGGTAAGACACGAGAGAGAGGGGTGGATTGATTGCATTTTCTTGGACTGCAGGAAGGCAGAAGCTGGAGGATCAGGCGCGTATAACAGGAAGGGCACTACAATGGATCAGAGAATATCTGACAGGGAGGCAACAACGGGTCATGGTGCGTGATGAGGTATCACAGTGGGCGTCTCTGACGAGAGGGGTCCCGCAGGGGTCAATCCTAGGACCAGTGCTATTCTTGGTATATATGAATGACATGACGGACGGGATAGACTCAGAAGTGTCTCTGTTCGCAGATGATGTGAAACTAATGAGGAGAATTAAATCAGATGAGGATCAGGCAGGACTTCAAAAGAGATCTGGACATGCTGAACACCTGATCCAGCAACTGGCTTCTCGAATTTAACCCCGCCAAATGCAAAGTCATGAAGATCGGGGAAGGGCAAAGAAGACCGCAGACAGAGTACAGGCTAGGTGGACAAAGACTGCAAACCTCGTTAAAGGAGAAAGACCTTGGGGTGAGTATAAGACCAAGCACGTCTCTGGAAACACACATCAACCAGATAACTGCGGCAGCATATGGGCGACTGGCAAACCTAAGATTAGCGTTCCGATACCTTAATAAGGAATCGTTCAAGACACTGTACACCGTGTACGTCAGGCCCATACTAGAGTATACAGCACCAGTTTGGAACCCATACCTGGTCAAGCACGTCAAGAAATTAGAGAAAGTGCAAGGGTTTGCGACAAGGTTAGTTCCAGAGCTCAGGGGAATGTCCTACGACAAAAAAATAAGGGAAATCGGCCTGACAACACTGGAGGACAGGAGGGTTAGAGGAGACACGATAACGACATATAAAATACTGCGGGGAATTGATAAGGTAGATAGTCACAGGATGTTCTAGAGAGGGGACACAGAAACAAGGGGGCACAATTGGAAGCTGAAGACTCAGATGAGTCAAAGGGATGTTAGGAATTATTTCTTCAGTCATAGAGTAGTCAGGAAGTGGAATAGTCTAGGAAGTGAGGTAGTGGAGGCAGGAACCATACATAGCTTTAAGACGAGGTATGATAAAGCTCATATAGCAGGGAGAGAAGGGACCCAGTAGCGGTCAGTGAAGAGGCGGGGCCAGGAGCTGAGTCTCGACCCCTGCAACCACAATTAGATGAGTACACACACACACATACACATATACATATACATATATATATATATATATATATATATATATATATATATATATATATATATATATATATATATATATATATATATATATATATATATATATATATATATATATATATATATATATATATATATATATATATATATATATATATATATATATATATTCAACAAGTCGGCCGTCTCCCACCGAGGCAGGGTGACCCTAAAAGAAAGAAAATCCCCAAAAAGAAAATACTTTTATCATCATTCAACACTTTTACCTCACTCATACATAATCAGTCTTTGCAGAGGCGCTCAGATACTACAGTTTAGAATAGTCCCTCCAAACTGTCACTATATAAGTTGAGTTTTTTATCATTATATTATAGGTTAAAATATCTTTGACAGTAATGGCTAAGTTTGTTGTTTACGGTCTTAATCGATAGCAGTTAAACATAACAAACATCAACATCAAATTTAACATTTTTCAATACATAAATTACCTAAATTATTTTCATTAACTTCCTTGGGGAGCATCCACACGTTTAAATTTTATACCCCTGTAAACAATAAAACAAAATTTATTTTGTTTGGAGGTGACGATAGCGGAAAGGCCGAGAGATATCTGAAATGTCAATATACTGCATTTTATGGACATATTAATGATATCAAACAAATACCCCTACATACTTAAATAATAGTGCTGTCATGCCTCCTGCATATACTACTGCCAGCCAAATTAAAACATTACAGCTTAATGAAGTGGCAAAAATATAATGCAGAATCAATATATGATAAATATACTGTCGCTAGCATGCTCCAGCGACACCAATTAATCACACAAATGCCATACAAACAAAACGTTAAGTCAGCCACTGAGCAAAATATGTTGGAGTTCAGAACCAAGGACAGTCACTGAACTAAACCAGAAGTGAGAAAAATAATGCTAGTCAGTCGTTTCCAAGGGGTTCCCTGTTACTGGTAAAGGAGCCTTGATTCAAGCAACTCAAATTACTCTCCCATTCATCAGATTAGATTTCACTGCCTCCCATCCAACAGGCGCCATCTAACATTCGCGGGTTCACTGCTTTCCCATGAATATTATAATGAGTCATTGAATAATTATAATAATAATAGTGAAGCAATAAAGCCGCAATGATACCTGGAGAACAGGAGGCAGTCAGGTTTCATCCCAAAAGAGGGAAAAGTTGCTCCAGGTCCTTGCATCAAGAGGTCTTCACCATGATCAAGGATGGGTAGTAGTAGCCACAGTAATGTAAGACGCTATAGCAGTTCTCAAACTTAAAATAGCCTATGAATGAGACAGCTTGAAAATAATGACTTTATGCCAAAAAATAGATCAGAAATGGGTGACTAGGGTGTGCAGAAGATTATATGGGAGAAGAATTCATAACTCGATGCCTTTCAGCCGCTTCGGGCCTTTGTCAGAGGTCTTGAAAAGGGCACGCAATCACGCAATGGTTAAAAGGCCTCTAGTTGTATATTCCTCTCCCTTGTGATTTTATAATACATACGTATATATATATATATATATATATATATATATATATATATATATATATATATATATATATATATATATATATATATATATATATATATATATATGCAAAAAGATCACAGTAAACAGGTGATATCAAAATATGCAAGACAACCACTATGAAAAATAGAAGAATTCCAAGCGCTTTCGTGACTACTCACATTATCAAGGAACTATAAAAGGAAACATGACAAGAAGGGTTATAAAGGGGCAGAATACACCTCACAGTCACATCACACTAACAAAGACATCACCTCACAGTAGCGTAACATCTCACGACTCTGTGAAGAGGAACATAAGAAAGGACCTGAAACTCTTCCCAAGAATTAAGATTAGTCCAATTTATCATTAAATTCTTCCCAAATTTTATTAATTATAAATGAATCCAATTTATATAAACCAAAAGAAATATTCATATTATTTTCAAAACTGCTTTTAATGAAACATGATTCTATTATATTCCTCTCAACCATGGACTTGCTTGATACAACCTTCTCAGCATTTTGAAAATCAATTGGATGGTTAAAGTCTCTCACATGAATAAATAGAGCATTAGAATCTTGTCCAGTTCTAATGCTATATTTATGTTGTTTTAATCTTAGTTCAAGACTTTTACCAGTTTGACCATAATAAACTTTATCGCATATTTTTACTTCCACTAATCCATCTTTACCTTATATGTATGGATTAATAAAAACACACAAACCTGGTAATCCTGTTAGACCAATTATTAGCTCTATAGGTTCAGTTTCTTATAAACTTTCTAAATGGCTTGTTGATATTTTGAGCCCAATTGTTGGAAAAATTTATAATTTTAATGTTAAAAACAATTTAGATTTAGTTGATAAATTAAGCACCTTGACTGATTTAAATGATTTCAATATGGTTAGTTTTGATGTTACCTCCTTGTATACAAAAGTTCCAGTTGATGATTTACTAAGATTCTTATCTGAAGAACTGGTTAATTATGATTTACCATTGCCAGTTCCTACTATCATTAAACTTATTAAACTTTGTATTGTTGATGCAAAATTTGTATTTAATGATGAGTTTTGCACTCAGAAGTTTGGTATGGCAATGGGAAATCCTCTTTCACCTGTTCTTAGTAACTTATATATGGAATTTTTCGAAACAAGATTGCTTAACACTATCCTTCCCAATAGAGCTAAGTGGTATAGATATGTTGATGATATTTTGTGCCTTATGCCTTGTTAAATTAAATAGCTTAGCTCATTCTATAAATTTTACTGTTGAATTTGAAGTAAATAACTCATTGCCCTTCCTAGATGTGTTTATTATTAAGGGTAACATTGATTTTAAATTCAAAATTTACAGAAAACCTACAAATAATTGTTCCTATGTACACTATTACTCTTCACATCAAGATAGAGTTAAAGTTTCGGTTTTTTCTTCAATGTTTTTGAGAGCTTTACGTATTTGTAGTCCAGAGTTCATAGATGAAGAAATCTCTAAAATTTATGAAATAGCTAATGATTTAAAATACCCAAGAAACATAATTGATAAATCTTTTAAAATAGCTAGGAATACTTTTTACAATCCAAAAAGGGACAACCAACCTTATTCAACCAAAAATATGTTGGTTCTCCCTTACCATGAAAACTTGGTTGATATGCCTTCCTTTCTTAAGAATTTTAATATCAAAGTTGTATTTAAAAATCTTGATACAGTAAAAAGACTTTTGATAAAAAATTCCCCCCAAAATGCTGACGGATGTGTCTATAAGATTCCCTGTAAAATATGAGATAAAGTTTATTATGGTCAAACTGGTAAAGTCTTGAACTAAGATTAAAACAACATAAATATAGCATTAGAACTGGACAAGATTCTAATGCTCTATTTATTCATGTGAGAGACTTTAACCATCCAATTGATTTTCAAAATGCTGAGAAGGTTGTATCAAGCAAGTCCATGGTTGAGAGGAATATAATAGAATCATGTTTCATTAAAAGCAGTTTTGAAAATAATATGAATATTTCTTTTGGTTTATATAAATTGGATTCATTTATAATTAATAAAATTTGGGAAGAATTTAATGATAAATTGGACTAATCTTAATTCTTGGGAAGAGTTTCAGGTCCTTTCTTATGTTCCTCTTCACAGAGTCGTGCGTTGTTACGCTACTGTGAGGTGTTGTCTTTGTTAGTGTGATGTGACTGTGAGGTGTAGTCTGCCCCTTTATAAGCCTTCTTGTCATGTTTCCTTTTATAGTTCCTTGATAATGTGAGTAGTCACGAAAGCGCTTGGAATTCTTCTATTTTTTCATAGTGGTTGTCTTGCATATATATATATATATATATATATATATATATATATATATATATATATATATATATATACATGCATGCATTCGCATTAACACCCAGTTTTATAAGGCAAATGAATTTGACAGGCCAGCATTGTGCAAAGTTCAGAATTAAAGACAGTGAAAGAATAAAAACTGACATAAAGATGAGAAGTTAAGAGGATCAAGTGAATGCGGTGAACAAGAGCTAAAGAATCAAATGCAAGTATCGAGTGATGGAAAAGATGCAGGAAAACGAAAAGAAACCTTTGAGCGAAACAAAATAACAACGAATCATAAACTACTATGCACCCAGCGCGAGTAATAAAATAAAAGCGAATCAAATGTATAGAAAACGAAGGTCCATTGGATAGTTTCTCAGTCTAATATTATATGGAAAAGCCGTGGAACTGCAGGCAGCTGCCAAGAGGAAACTACAAAACTGAATATCCATAAATTTGGAGCAAATTTGCAACAGCCTATAAATGAAAAAAATATAAAAGCTTTATATACAGCAGCCTAAAGCAAAATAAAAAAAAGGCATCTAAGAAGGGTCGACGTACCTTGTTTGATTTCATGTCTGTATGTCTTACAATTGCACAATATGTTGTCAGTCCTCTATTCTACATACGTAGGTACGATACTACGAAACTGATGATGTCACGCCAAGGAACCTGGTTTTCAATTGTGGTTCATTGTGCAAGTTTTGCAGTTTCTTTCTCGATATACAAACACCTGTTAGAAAGAGCTTGGTCCTCTGGTTTGATGCTGTAGATCGGATACACACCCACTTAAGTTGGAGATTCTTAGAATTTTCCAACTGGATGAATTACGAACTGTGTAGTGCAATGTATATCGTCCCACAAAATATATATATATATATATATATATATATATATATATATATATATATATATATATATATATATATATATATATATATATATATATATATATACATGCAAAAATCGCGAACAAGCGATACAAGATGCAAAACAACCACGGAGGGGGAGTTGAATAATAGCTCTAGGCCTTTCGTGTTGCAATCAACACATCAGGAGCTTGAATTGTTGCAGAAAAAGGAGGCATTCCAAGCCTGGACCTTCTCTTTTATGCAACATTGCAAGCTCCTGATGATGTGTTGATTGAAATACGAAAGGCCTAGAGCCATCATTCAATTCCCCATGGTTGATATATATATATATATATATATATATATATATATATATATATATATATATATATATATATAATATATAATATATATATATATATATATATAATATATATATATATATAATATATATATATACTATATATATATATATATATATATATATATATATATATATATATATATATATATATATATAATATATAATATATATATATATATATATAATATATATATATATATAATATATATATATACTAAAATATATATATATATATATATATATATATATATATATATTATATATATATATATATTATATATATATATATGATTCGTCGATTATGAATATTCTAATGGAAGAGATTAATGAGCGTCCTAGTTAGCTGGCCACGTTGTACACCTTCCTTGGCTCTAAGTGTTACGCGTTGGGGATTTTTTTTTTTTTTTTATCACAAGACAGTTGACTAACGCACCTTAGTACAGTGACTAATATATTTCATAATTTGGTATGGCTAAATTATCCGATTCATGATAATTAATTTGTTCGGTGAGGTAGAAAGCGATATTGAGCCCATCATTTACCGCCTATGAATAAAAATAGGCTGCTGTATGGTCCCTTTGGGTTTAGCACTTCCGAATGATAATATCCTAATAAAGACTCACAGGCTCACGCGGATGTACAAAACTATTACTGTTGGCTTAACTGAGTAGGTATCTATAAAATTGATGGTACACTAGAAAAACCACAACAATTGTATCTCCAGAACATATGTTGCATCATAATTGCTAGAGCAATAACTGTTTTATGTTGATATAATAATTGCAACTTATAGCTAAAGAGCAAGAGTTTAATCAGGATAATACAACTACTACAAAATTAAACGATAATATACTTAAAATAAAAATCTTATTGCTACTAACTAAAATTAAACCAGAAAAAATAATTGGTATTAAATACACAATCAAATTTCATGAAGGAAAATAGTCACTGAAAAAAAAGAAAGTAATGAGTTAGCATTTCAACTACGAATAATAAACAACAGATAATGAGAGAGAGAGAGAGAGAGAGAGAGAGAGAGAGAGAGAGAGAGAGAGAGAGAGAGAGAGAGAGAGAGAGAGAGAGAGAGAGAGAGGAAGAGAGAGAGAGAGGAAGAGATTGGGGAAAGAGGGGGAGGCTAAAATTGTGAAAGGAGGAAAACGCAGAAAAACTAATGAGCGGGAGAGGGGGTTGACGTAAGTAAGTGATTCAGAGAAGTGCTAATATGAATGAATACGCCAGGGGCGAGCCAAATCGATGTTCAGATCAAGGTTAGTTGACACGACGAAGAGATGGCGAACAATGTAGAGAGAGACGTACAAAACTGTTGACGCTCCATCATGAGCCTTGAAAACATACAGACAAGAAATCGTAGTACGGCAATGTGGTTGATTGGTTGGCTAATTGAGGCTTAAATCCTATTGACATACGAAGGTCATTAAGGATAAATGTCATCTGTTTACCACCAGTCAAGTAAACACTAAAAGATATACACCTATCAGTATATATAAGTGAAGATGTACTCGAATAAATTTATAAAATCTATGAAACTGAAAATTCTTATGGAAATTATAGTAAACAAAGCTAAACTTCGAAGGTAAATTGTATTGTCAGAAATAATGCTAAAGATAAAAATAACTTAAAGCAATAGGTTAAAATAAAAAAGGATATTTTCGTTTTTTTAACAGAAGTGTCGATATATAAGTTGGGAAAAGTTTGTATAGTGAAAATGTTTCTTTCAAATAGTATATCCTTTATCCTTCCTGTTTTATTGGAAAACTCGCTTTTGCTTGCTGCTTTAGAATAACCTGCATTGATCTGGGCTTGAGACAAACGAATTTAATTTCAACATATAGAACAAATGCCAAAAGATGAACAGTTATAAGAAAAAACCTACACTGACTAGAAACAAGTGAGACACAAATAATGATTAAGGACATTTAATTACTTTAATTATAAGGGAAAAATGTTTGTATACGAACTCAGACCTATCTTAGGAAGTTTGGTGGCCCCAACAGATTATAAATCCATAATAGACTAGCCTACAGAATAATCTTCCCATTAAGCCAAATATGGTACCCAAACAGAGGTGTAATAAACGTTGTTCTATACCATAAACGAAATTACAGACTCGTATAGGCAATAAAATAGATAAGTGTTGAAAAGGGCCTAATACGTGGGCCCTTTTCAACATAACTAAATAGAGCATAACAGGCTGAAATATATAGCACTTGTTTTGTTTAATATTTTCAATGTGGACTCATTCGTGTTAAGAAATATTATATCAGAACAGTTTGTTTAGGAGAAATAAATTCTTGAAATTACCAAGTGGTAATGTAACCAGGTCCTAAGACTAAAATGCTTATAAGGACCCTTAATTATTATTATTATTATTATTATTATTATTATTATTAATTATTAAAACAGACGGGTGATATTTTATCGGTATTTAATTAAAATAGATTTTTATCCTCTGTTGAAGGATTGATTGCCATATAATGCTTTAGTAATTTATTATATCAAATTTATATTCCTTAAAGATTATAATTTTTTAATAAGCACCTTTCCCATATTAATATAAGTTATAATTTTGCAAAATTATCAAATAATCCAAGAAGATCTATGTAAGCATAAAGTGATAACTAATTATGAGAGCTCTTGTCATGGGAATAACATTAAAGAAAAAGTTATACCCCAAATTCAGCTTAATAGCATCAAACAAATGTTCGTATATTGCTATTGTTCACAAATATGAGTTGATAGTCCAGCGACATACATAAACTGAGAGAGAGAAACTATTAAAAGTGAAATAATTTGCTACTACAGTACTTGCAGCATAATCTATGATAACTTAAAAGATTACAGGGATGTACTTAAAATGAGCGGTAAATGAAAATAGCATGGAGTTAGGCTAGGTAAGGTAAAAATGTATCTACTTGTGGAATAGCAGTACATACTATCTTATATAACTTACTGATTTAACTATGTGAAATGGCCAAAGCTGAATAATGAGAAAACAATTTAATTATTAAACAAGTTTACATAGAAGAGGCAGTTCGATGGTTGTTGAGAACTACTCAAAGTTTTGCATACAACTTGAAGAGCTAAATTGTTATATCTTACTGGATTGGAATAGTATACATTTAATAGATTGTAAAAAAGTACGACTGGATGAAGGATTATATGTTTGCCACTTACATATGCCCATATATATATATATATATATATATATATATATATATATATATATATATATATATATATATATATATATATATATATATACTATATATATTCAGTATTATCATTCGGTTAAGTGATAACACTAAGCTTGGTTAAATCTCATTTGCGCGATTCAGGCAACTGATAAATATTGTAAAATATACTGCATGGCATAAAACAATAATTTAAGAGTATGAATAAGCTAAGTTGAATATTGTAAAACTAAGTGGGAGAACTAAAGTTTTGAACTAAACAACTAAGATCTATGAGACATTAATCAATGGCTTAAATAGAGTATTTCAGCAAAGTGGCTCATTTCTGCATAGTTTAAAGAGAAGGTATAAACATAGTAAGCAGCTTAATTAATTGCAAAAAAAAAAAAATTACAATACAAAGGGTGTGCAAAGAGAAGCAAAAAATATGTTTATTATCCTGCTTTTTCTTAGCTATCTCTAAAATCCATAGATAAAACTAACGCGTAAGCAGATGATGTCAGGTGGTGTAAAATACCAATGAGACAATTAACTGGAATGAGATATTTAATGTTTGAGTGGTAAAACTAGGTGCGTATTTTTATTTAAGTAGTAAATTTAAATCGTGTTGAACAGCATGATTGTACTGGAACATATTGCAATAATTATTTTTATATTAAATTTATTATAGCTAATTGGTAAATGTAGTATTCGCCTGCGTTACGGCGAATTACTAAATATTACAGTGTTTATAATGCATGTAAGTTAACATTGGTACAATTGCTTGAGTGTATGGTACAATATGTTTATGTGTAGTCTGTCTACATGTGTGTGTGGTATAACGTACATAATATGAAAACTACTATTAACAAAGAACTTGCATCATTGTGCAAGGTCACATGAACTCTTCAGTTAGAACGATCAAGGACGAGCCATCTATTACAAACGAGAGGCGTAACCTGACCACAAGTGATTAAACTTTCAAGAGCGAATTGACTAGCAACGCTTTTTTTTGTGGATATTATTACAGACTTGGGTGTGAATTATCAGTTTCAAACTTCAATTTGTTAGTAGGCAATTTAATTTGAACACGGACAATTCGCGCCTAAGGCAGTGGTTATCTCTGCAAAACGCTAGCCAATTTACACTTCCCGAGTGAGGTCACTGATGAAGGTTAGGTCACACGTCACCTTAGTGACAGTTACTCGCCCCTTGCTCATTCCAGCTGAAGTATCCATTCGAGGTGGTACAGTGATACTGGTTGTAAGATTTTGTTAATATTAGTTGTACTATCATATACTTTAGCGTTATTGTGAAATCATCAGTGTATGATAGTGTACATATATGTTATAGTGTAAATGTGTATATTAGTGTGCATATGTACGTTGGTATTCACTTGGATGTTATATAATGTATATGTCTAGTGTTACACTGCATGTTAGTTTCATTGTACATATGTATGCTACACTGCATATGTGTATAGTGGAGTACATTAGTGTGCACATGAGTGTGTATATGAGTGTGTGGTATAGCGTTGGCTACAGATGTCACCGGTGAGAAAGCTTTCCGGGGATCTAAGTTTAGGTGTCGCTGGCATCGAGTAGCCTCTTTACCAAACTTCTAAATTTTGACTTCTGTCTAGACTGAGATTTTAAGTGTAATTCATCCTGCAGCCTCTCACACCTCACTTTTTATCTATCATCCCGACGAAAGTCTACGAGTGGAGGCTCTTGAAGTATAGAGAACTCTGAAACCTCGCACTGAAGCTTTCATATTTCTGGTGTCTGCATACAGCTAGAGCTGAATGCCGCTTCTGCTTCAGTGTTAATGTTCGGTGATGCTGAGTGATCGACATTTCAAATGTTTTCTCACTTCCATTCGATATCCGCTTAGATTTCATTGCTAACCAGTCTTCGTTGTTTACGATTTGAGTATCACAAAATGGACTGCTGGTTCAATTCCAGGCACTATTTCCGCGCACTGCTGGACTCCGTCTCTGGTCAATTCCAAAAGTTTCCAGGAAGTTTCACGCGGAAAAGTATTTTCTGTTGAATTGGTATTATTCACAGTATACTACTTTTGTCGAGTTGTTTAACGATCACTGATAAGACACAACACCGAGAAGGGACACCGGAGTTCCCTTCCACGAGGATGCTGAAGAGGGAATGAACTTGCCCATATGAGATTTTCTTCCTGCTACCACCCACTTTCCCACCCCCTTCCCCCTTTTGGTGGTCTTCCCTATACCCCTGCCACAGCCCCCTCCCCCATCCTATCATCCACCCATGCCATAAACGCCTCGGGCTCAATCTCCATGCCCGAGTAAACATGTAAAAAACAATCATAGTTCATTGTTGAGGGTGTCATTCACCGACACCTCCAAATATAAATTTCCAAATGTTTAAGAATATATGAAAATCTCAAAATATATTGTTGGTATTATGATGAAAACCAAACAGCATTAACTAAACGTTAAATTTAGAAAATTAATATTCTCAACGAAATCTGTGTAGAGGGTTGCAGCTGGTTGGGGTTCGCCCTGGGCTCCGCCACCTGCCCCTCACATTTCGGCTCTTTACCCCATCTCCCCACCTTGGCACCCCTTCACCCCTCATTGGCACCCCATCTCCCCCTTTGGCACCATGCGCGCGCAATGCCCCACATTGCCCCGCCCACTTCTCTCCCTGAACCCCAATTTTGGTGTTCTTCTCCCACTGTTGTTGCTGCTCTGTCGTTCGCTGTCAATAATTTCACACTGCATCGCCCCACGCTCTTTCCAAGGATTGTTGGATTTACATAAAAGTTACCTCCTTGACCGATTTCTATTGTGTTCACATGTCCCCACCCTCCACGGTGCCCATCCTGCTGTTAATATAATCATCTGTTTCCATACAGTTAGGAAAGGCACCAATTTCTTTCAGTCATCTTACTTCCTGTATATGGACACTGTGATAATTAATTTTCGTTATTTACTTCTTTAAATGTGCATAAATAACAATTATTTTTAGCCAGTTTACTGTGCATCAAGAAAACTTTTGTGAATATACACACACGACCCATGCAACCACAAATAGGCGAGTACACAGCACCAGTATGGAACCCTGACATGAAAAAGCATGTTAAGAAACTGAAGAAAATACAGAAGTATTCAACAAGGCTTGTTTCTGAGATAAAGGGCATGAACTAGGCCTAAGAAGAGGCTAACGGAACTGCTCCTCATAACACTGGAGGACAAAAGAGCCGGGGGGGGGGAGGGGGTTGACATGATATACAAAATACTCAGAGGAATTGATAAGGTACACAAGGATAGGCTGTTGAGGCGAGAAATGGGAACTCTGGGACACGTTGGAAGTTAAAGGCACAGACGAACCACAGGAAAGTTAAGAAAGTATTTCTTCAGTCTCAGAGTGGTCGGAAAGTGGAATGATCTTGGTGAAGATGTGGTAGAGGCAGGGGTCTATACAAAGTTTTAAGAGCAGGTACGACAGGGCTCACGAGGCTAGGAGGAAGTAAATTAGAAGAGTGGCATGTTAAGAGGCAGGGTCAGGATTTAAGAATCGATCCTGCAACCATACACTATATATGAACTCGAGATAATGAACGACTGGTACAGTGCTGGACCTGCTACCTGTGAGGGATTATATATATATATATATAATATATATATATATATATATATATATATATATATATATATATATATATATATATATATATATACAGTATATATAATTATCACCGTTCTTATGACTGACAAAACCAAAATTCGTATTAGTGATTGCATACCACAACTTTAGTAACAATTAGCATCTCTGCCAAAAAAAATTAATAATACAGAGAAGCAAATTAACTTTTGTTTAGTATAGAGTTGAGCGTCAGTGAACAATATCTTGCAAGCTGCCACCGTGAAATACTTCAATTATCCGTGCCCGCCTCTTTGTCGTTGTTTCCATTATCACTCTTTTCTCACGTTGTATCTTTGCCATTGACCTTGACTCTGTTATACACAACGAGTTATATATATTTCACGCACATTCCTGGGTTTACAAGTTGTGTTTACAGTGGCGGCGTGAGTAGGCTACACTGTCTCATGGATGGTGGTGTTTTGTTCATCAGGAAACTACACGGTTCTTAATCAGATGATTCGTTAAGTGGTTACGCATCCGCTGGCCTACCTCAGCTAGGTTTTCAACCCCTATAAAACACAAAGGATCACTACATAGTAGATTCGTAAGGTGGGTCCAAATACTAGAGTGATTAAAATGCAAGTGTTCAGTGCAACGAACTCCTTTTGAGACGAATATATATAAAACTAACTTTTTTATACAAGTGAACTTACTAAGAACTGCTGTCCTAACTGAATTCTAAAGCCCAACCTCTTACAAAGAATACCTCCCCCACCCCCTAAGATTCTACCAACAACAATTGATTAAAAATTGGGTGAACATGGTCACCAGGCGTTTGGAAACATGCCTGCCCAAGGATCGAGCCCTGGTCCATAAAATGCAAGCAGAGAGCGCTACGACTGAGTTACGACCTTTCTGACAATGCTTAGCTGTAGCGTACCTTGTTTTCATTATCCATGAATCCTTCGTCTTGTCATCAGCTGCTTGCCCTCATAGCTGTCTACAGCTGTCACTATTCCTATCTGAATAGCTATGTTGCACCATAGCTGCACAACTTTATAACTAAAAACAGCTGAATACTCTGATGAATAGTGAAATAAGGCTTAATAGTATTTGGTAAATAAAAGTGTGCCTTTTGATCCCTAGGGAAGATACCAAGTGATAAACAGTTGTCTGACTTAACCGCTAGGCTCTCTCTCCATTCACTTTCTCCCTCATTTCTTCAATATATGACCCATTCGAATTTAGCGTTTTATAATAATACTAATTTTTCTTGAAAGAGAACCCCTTGACATGTTCCTCGAGCGTCAAGAAGGTTTTGATTATTTAACTGAGTGGGATGAACAATTAGACTAAGCAAAACGATTTGCGTTTACCTTGGCGATGACAGTATAGGTAGGAGGGTAGGTGGGTAAGTGGGCAGGTGGGCTTGCAGGTGGGCAGGCGAGTGGGCAGGAACATATACACTTAACCCAATGTCAACAAAATGAGTCTTTAAATACATTCCTAATTTTTTTTTATGCTGAAGCCATGTCTGCCCATTAGGTTACATGAACCCTTCATATCTCCTCATTCTTTCTTGCTTCCTCCACCATTCCCTCCTGTCTCTTCCTTCATCATATAATTACACTTAAACTATTCCTCACTTCTTTCATCTGCACCGCCCTCCCTCTTCAGCACCCTCCATTCGTGCATAAAGGGTTTACCAACAGACCCCTAGCTGTCTTCAAGAGGGAACTTATGTTCCTCTAGTTAGTTCCTTACTTAATCCGGGCTGTGATGTCTACGTTGGACAACGTACGGCTAGCACCAACTGCATGGTTTATCGAGTTATCAGCCAGAAGGCCTAGTTCTGGAGCGGGTCTCGGGGGCGGTGACCTCCCCTCCTCCCAGAAACCGTATTCAGTTAGCTCCAGTTATTTTTCTTCTTTTTCTAGTTTCCCTTCCCCCTTGCTATCAGCATTCTCCCTTACCCCTCACTCTTCCTCCCTCCTAATCTCCCCTTCCCCAATCGCTTGCCTTCTCCAGCTCTCCCACCCCCTGCCTGGGATGCCAGCCTTCAGGTATATAAGCTAAACATTCTGGCTCCTAAAATTAGGGTGTTACCTACATCCTTCCCTCCCCCCTTCCCCAAGTACAGCGTGATGTAGAAGAGATTAAGCACTATGCCGCCTCCAGTATATTCCTCCAACATCACAAAGTTCCTCCAACACCTCCACTAAGTTTGGTAAATATTTAGTTTATGGGCTTCACCGAAAATTTATAATTGAAAGTGTCCAATATTTATTGGCTTGTGAATGGGAAGTAGTTTTAATTTGTGTAAATTAAAAAAAAAAAAAACGCTTTTAAGGTATCTCCGAAGGGGAATCTTTTAGTGGTTGCTAAATTTATGTCTTCCTCCAACTATTCGATTTTATTACTCTCATAACTCGCTAGTTGTGCCGCATGAGTGGCTAGTTTATTGTGCATCCCTTGCTCATTCTGTGAGTGGTAGCGGAAATTTTAATCGCTTACATACACAACAATACATACGTACGCAAGTGTAGAAAATATACATGCATGCATAAATATGCACATTCATACATCTGCACATATATACCTGCACGTTCATATGTAAAAGTATAAGTATGAACGTTACATATACAGACTTTCTTACACATATAAACATAAGTATATATCTGAATATGTATACATACAAAATTTACATATGTAAATACACACATATGCGGATTCATATGCACAAACTTACATATACATGCAATATAATTGCAGACAGGCGATCTTAACAATGCAAGACAAGCCACGGTGGATGCAAATCTTCAGTCCAGGATCTTTCACATGTTTCCGTGCGTCATCAGGAGCTATTCAATGTTACAAGAAAGCAACAGGTGGATTGAGGGGAAGTTTTCTCAAAGTAAGGTAGCGTGGTTTCTGAGAGGAACTTGCTGGCGTCACCACGTTACTTTCCTTACTCTGAGAAAACATACACTCAATCCACCAGTCGATTTCTTGCAACATTGCCTAGCTCCTGATGACGCACAGACGTGTGAAGATTTTAATCTGAAGATTTTTATCCCCTGTGGCTTGTCTTGCATACACATATTTTGATCTTTGCTGCATTGGAATTTTATGATCATTGTTGCTGACATGAAATATTAACATGCCATGAAGGGCGCATTTCCAGTCTTAACACTACCTCTGCCCAGTCAATATTCATTGGTTGGTGGTGAAGCAGGCTGAAACTGAATTTGTCTTGTGGCCTGTGAATTTCTGCATTCACAGAGGTTATAGGGTATAATGGTGAAGACGTATGTTAACAAGTATTGTGTACCAACACTCACACTCACTACGGCAGCAGCTTGGCTTCTGTCCAACACCTTGCTGGATATCCACGCCTTATTGCTAAAGTATTGCTAAGCCTGATCTCGATAATTGTTTATTAATGTGGACTCTTGGTTGCTGCTGCTCTTTCTTTGAGTGTCAGTTTTCTCCTGCTGTGAGAGTTGTATTTTGACATGTGCCTTTTCGGAAGCAGTTATGTTGGGTAAGATTCGCCAGGAAACAGGACGATTGTTTACTGACGCAGTGGGGACTTCATGTATTTAGTCATATTACAATTATTACAATCATAACTAAGCGTTTAACCCACTAGATCTAGTCATATATTTTGAAGGTCCAAGTAGAACTACTTAGTTTTAAAGTTTTATGGGTCTTACCTCTTCAAATATAAAAAGGTTTTAGATGCGCTTTAATTGGACTATGGATGTGCATTCCTTTGCTTTACAGATACATGTGGCGAAATCCTTGGAATATTCACTATACATTAATTTTTTTTTTTTAATAAAGTTTCAATTACTCCTTGCGTGATGCTGATTTAAAAAGTACAAAAAAAAAAAAAAGATAATATTACTCTGAATAACATCTATGATATATTCAAGGGTAAATCTGGTCAAGAATTGTGTATCACTTATTACGTTCTTAACCCAAGCTGTTACCAGGAATGACAGGTGTCATTCCAGGTAACCATGACATAACTACCCTCCTCTATTCCTTTTGCGTGCACTGAAGTAGAGGGGCTGGGGTTATGGAATACAGGAATACCTTTCTTGGATAGCGCAGCGACCGATTTACATCTAGTGTCAGCATATTTTGACTCGAGAATAAACATAAGGCCTGTTTTAAACTATTGCAGCCAACTTAACCTAATGTAACCTAACCAAATCATTGCTTTGGTGATATTATTGGAGCTGTTTGCTTCACTGACCCGGCGAATCACCTGACTGGATAGTAACTAATGATTGGGTGACTGTCCCTTCAACCGTATAATTTTACAAAGTACGTTCAACCCCCCATAAAAATTTGTTGCCAATATTTCCCTAAAATTAATTTGCAAAAAAAAAAAACTATTTTTTTTTTACCGCGTTGTGAATAATTTGCTTATATTGTAAAAATGAAGGATTAGTTTAGTGAAGCCCCTAAACTAAATATTAGCCTTATTTTCCTCCAACCCCTGCCACTAAGTTCCTCCAACCCCTGCCACTAAGTTCCTCCAACCCCTGCCACTAAGTTCCTCCAACCCCTGCCACTAAGTTCCTCCAACCCCTGCCAATAAGTTCCTCCAACTCCTGCCACTAAGTTTCTCTAACACCCTGCCCATTGGCACTGGCTGGTTGTAGGGTATCTTTGACACAGTTATACCGCTGTCAGCAGTTAATGTGGCTGATGTTTACTTAGCCTGAATATCCCACTTGTTTTCTTAAGAGGTATGTGGTTTGTATGTATTTATTTCATTATATTTATGCTCCCCTCGATGGAGGTTCTTTTGATACCTGTAGAGTGTTCCGAGGGTCAACGCCCCCTAGGCCCGGTCCATGACCAGGCCTCACAGTGCACCAGAACCTGATCAACCAGGCTGTTACTGCTGGACGCACGCAAACCAACGTACGAACCATAACCCGGCTGGTCAGGTACTGACTTTTGGTGTCTGTCCAGTTCCATCTTGAAGACAGCCAGGTGTCTATAGGTAACCCCCCTCCCCTCCTTATGTATGTTGGGAGGCAGTTAAACAATCTTGGGCTCCTGACATTTGTGTTGTGTGTTGTCTCTTAGCGTACTCATTGCGCCCCTGCTTTTCATTGGGGGGGGGGATGTTGCACCGCCTGCTGAGTCTTTTGCTTTCGTAGGGAGTGATTTCCGTTTGCAGATTTGGGACTAGTCCCTCTAGGAGTTTCCAAATGTATATTATCATGTATCTTTTTCGCCTGCGCTCCAAGAAGTACAGGTCAAGGGACTTCAACCGTTCCCAGTAATTTAGGTGCTTTATTGTACTTATACGTGCAGTGAAAGTTCTCCAGCCTAGAGAGAACAAGCGATTTGAAGAGAATCATCATTGGTTTGGCATCCCTAGTTTTGAAAGTTCTCATTATTCATCCTATCATTTTCCTAGCAGGTGTGATCGTTGAAAGTGAGATTCCCTGACATCATAATTACCAGGTCCTTCACATTACTTTTTCGCTCTATTATGTGGCTGGAATTTGTTTTATACTCAGATCCAGTTTTTATTTCCTCGAGTTTTCCATTGCGGAATAATTTAAATTTGTCTTCATTGAACTTCATATTGTTTTCCGAGGCCCATTTAAAGACTTGGTTAATGTCCGATTGGATATTTACAGTGTCCTTAATGAATGAGACGGTCATGCAAATTCTGGTATCGTCAGTAAAGGACACGGTGCTGTGGCTTGCATCTCTGTCTACGTCAGTTATGAGGATGAGGAAAAGAATGGTAGCGAGTACTGTATCTTGTGGAACAGAGCTTTTTTTTACTGTAGCGGCCACTGACTTTGTTCTGTTTACTATAACTCTGTTATATTTGTTAGGATGTTAATAGATCCATCTACCCACGTTGCCTGTTATTTCTTTATCACGCATTTTGTGTTATTGCACCATAATCGCACTTGTCGAAGGCCCCAGAGAGGGGGCTCTTACTCCAAGGATTTGGGCCTGCCCTTCCCTTCCTTGGATCGAATTTGAATGGCTTCCATTCCCCCAGGTGCTATATGATCCCTATGGATTTAGCGTTTCCCATAAATGTAATAATAATTATTAATATATTCATGGATAAACTCAAAACCTGTATCGGTTATACAGAACCTTGTGTTTGATTTGTAAAAGGGGAGGGTGGCTTCAATTCCTTAGATCAAGATCTCTTCACCAGTATCAAGGGACTCCCGTTTTGAAGTATGGTTCCAGGGGTCAACGCCTCCTCGGCCCGGCCTCCCAGTGGATTGAGGCCTGATCAGGCCGAATAAATAAAGGGGATGTAAATAGCGTGCTAAAAATATCTAGTATTGACAGGACACGCAGCAATGGCTTTAAGTTGGATAAATTCAGATTCAGGAAGGATATAGGAAAGCATTGGTTTGGTAATAGAGTTGTCGATGAGTGGAACAAACTCCCGATTACAGTTATAGAGGCTAAAACGTTGTGTAGTTTTAAAAATAGGCTAGATAAATATATGAGTGGGTGCGAGTGGGTGTGAGTTGGTCCTGACTAGCTTGTGCTACTAGGTCAGATGCCGTACTCCTTCCTTAAGTGAATGTAACCTGACCTGGCTGGGTCGGGGCATTGGCTTAAGCCGGTGGGAGACTTGGACTTGCCTCGCATGGGCCAGTAGGCCTGCTGCAGTGTTCCTTCTTTCTTATGTTCTTATGTACTGCGTACGAACCACAGCCCGGTTGGTCAGGAGCTTATTTGAGGAACTTTCCCAGTTTCCTCTTGAAGACAGCTAGATGTTTACGGATAATTCCCGTATGCACATTGGGAGGGCGTTGAAAAAGTCAGGGACCTCTGACAAACAATGAGTTCTCTCTCTTAGTGTACTCGCCGCTCCCCTGCTTGTTATTGGAAGTACGTTACACTGTTTACCAAGTCTCTTGTTTTCACGTGGAGTTATTTCAGTATGTAGGTTTAGGACCAGTCCCTCCAGGTGTAAATTCTGATGTACCTTTCTCGCCTACATTCCAAGGAAAAGCAGTTAAAGGAATTTCAGGCATTCCCAGTAGTTCAGATATTTGAGTGCTTATGGGCAGTGAAAGTTCTGTAATCTGTATGTTTTCTGGCTCGGTGATCTCGCCTGCCTTGAACGGAGTTGTTAGTATACAGTAGTATTCCAACCCGGAGAGAACAAGTTGACTTGAAGAGATTCATCACTGACTCAGTATACCTTGTCTTAAAAGTTTTAGTTATCCGGCCTATCATTTTTCATTGCTGTATCAATAGCAATATTGTCGTGATCCTTGAATGTAAGATCTAACATCTCTGTGAGAAATAAATTACCTGCATGAACCTCATTATTACGTTCATACAAGTAGTTTGGGTAGAATGCAACCAAGATACATTACTTGCATTTTGTTGCATATCTAAGGTATGTGGGAATTTTAGAAGTTCTAGGTCGCAGGAAAGCGTCCCCTCCGTACCCACAACCCTCACAATACTCTCACACAAAACCGGGACCTAAAATTATATATTACATAAGAAAACAACCAATAATTCTGGTATAATTGAAATTTAGGTGTACTGTATAAATTGGGTAATTACCTAAAAGACAGTTATACTTAGCTGTGAGTGGTGACGACTCCTCATCTTAACCATTCACACGCCAATTTCTTGTCATCATTACTCTTAGCAGGACTATAATTTAAATTTTCCATTACAATTTTGAGGTCAATTCCCCATTAAGCCTCGGAAAAAACTGAATTTCTGGTGCAAATTACAATGTGGACCCATTCATTAAATTCTAACATGGCGTCCTACACCACCTACCCCGGCCCTTCCTGCAACACCCTTCCCCACAACACACAAAATTTTTCGAAGGGTCAAATCAGCATCATTTTTATACTTACAGTATTTTTATTTTTATTAACACATCGGCCGATTCCCACCAAGGCAGGGTGGCCCGAAAAAGAAAAACTTTCATCATCATTCACTCCATCACTGTCTTGCCAGAAGGGTGCTTTACACTACAGTTATAAAACTGCAACATTTACACCCCTCCTTCAGAGTGCCGGCACTGTACTTCCCATCTCCAGAACTCAAGTCCGGCCTGCCGGTTTCCCTGAATCCCTTCATAAATGTTACTTTGCTCACACTCCAACAGCACGTCAAGTATTAAAAACCATATGCCTCCATTCACTCCTATCAAATACGCTCACACATGCTTGCTGGAAATCCAAACCCTCGCACACAAAACTTCCTTTACCCCTCCCTCCAACCTTTCCTAGGCCGACCCCTACCCCGCCTTCCCTCCACTACAGATTTATACACTCTCGAAGTCACTCTGTCTCGTTCCATTCTCTCTACATGTCCAAACCACCTCAACAACCCTCCTCAGCTCTCTGGACAATCGTTTTGGTAATCCCGCACCTCCTCCTAATTTCCAAACTCCGAATTCTCTGCATTATATTCACACCACACATTGACCTCAGACATGACATCTCCACTGCCTCCAGCCTTCTCCTCGTTGCAACATTCATCACCCATGCTTCACACCCATATAAGAGCGTTGGTATAACTATACTCTCATACATTCCCTCTTTACTTCCATAGACAAGGTTCTTTGTCTCCACAGACTCCGAAGTGCTCCACTCACCCTTTTCCCTCATCAATTCTATGATTCACCTCATCCTTCATAGACCCATCCGCCGACATGTCCACTCCCAAATATCTGAATACATTCACCTCCTCCATACTCTCTCCTCCAATCTGATATCCAATCTTTCGTCACCTATTCTTTTTGTTATTCTCATCACCTTACTCTTTCCTATATTCACTTTCAATTTTCTTCTTTTACACACCGTACCAAATTCATCCACCAACCTCTGCAGCTTCTCTTCAGAATCTCCCAAAAGCACAGTGTCATCAGCAAAAAGCAACTGTGACAACTCCCACTTTGTATTTGCTTCTTTATCTTTTAGTCCAACACCTCTTGCCAAGACCCTCGCATTCACTTCTCTTACAACCCCATCTATAAATATATTGAACAACCACGGTGACATCACACATCCTTGTCTAAGGCCCACTTTTACTGGGAAATAGTCCCCTTCCCTCCTACACACTCTAACCTGAGCCTCACTATCCTCATAAAAACTCTTCACTGCTTTCAGTAACCTTCCTCCTATTCCATACACCTGCAACATCTGCCACATTGCCCCCCTATCTACCCTATCATACGCCTTTTCCAAATCCATAAATGCCACAAAAACATCTTTACCCTTATCCAAATACTGTTCACCTATGTTTCACTGTAAACACTTGGTCTACACACCCCCTACCTTTCCTAAAGCCCCCTTGTTCATCTGCTATCCTGCTTTCTGTTTTACTCTTAATTCTTTCAATAATAACTCTACCATACACTTTACCAGGTACACTCAACAGACTTATTCCCCTATAATTTTTGCACTCTCTTTTGTCCCCTTTGCCTTTATACAAAGGAACAATACACGCTCTCTGCGAATCCCTAGGTACCTTACCCTCTTCCATACATTTATTAAATAATAGCACCAACCACTCCAAAATTATATCCCCACCTGCTTTTAACATTTCTATCTTTATCCCATCAATCCCAGCTGCCTTACCCCCTTTCATTCTACCCACTGCCTCACGAACTTCCCTACACCCACAACTGGCTCTTCCACACTCCTACAAGATGTTATTCCTCCTTGCCCTACACACGAAATCACAGCTTCCCTGTCTTCATCAACATTTAACAAATCCTCAAAATATTCTCTCCATCTTCCCGATACCTCTAACTCTCCATTTAATAACTCTCCTCTCCTATTTTTAACTGTCAAATCCATTTGTTCTCTAGGCTTCCTCAACTTATTAATCTCATTCCAAAACTTTTTCTTATTTTCAACAAAATTTGCTGATAACATCTCACCCACTCTCTCATCTGCTCTCTTTTACATTGCTTCACCACTCTTTTAACCTCTCTTTTCTCTCCATATACTCTTCCCTCCTTGCATCACTTCTACTTTGTAAAAACCTCTCATATGCTAACTTTTTCCCCCTTACTACTCTCTTTACATCATCATTCCACCAATCGCTCCTCTTCCCTCCGCACCCACTCGCCTGTAACCACAAACTTCTGCTGAACACTCTAACACTACATTTTTAAATCTACCCCATACATTTTCGACCCCATTGCCTACACTCTCACTAGCCCATCTATCCTCCAATAGTTGTTTATATCTTACCCTAACTGCCTCCTCTTTTAGTTTATAAACCTTCACCTCTCTTTTACTTACTGATTCTATTTTCCTTGTATCCCATCTACCTTTTACTCCCACTGTAGCTATAACTAAAAGTGATCTGATATATCTGTAGCCCCTCTATAAACATGTACATCCTGAAGTCTACTCAACAGTCTTTTATCAATCAATACATAGTCCAACAAACTACTGTCATTACGCCCTACATCATATCTTGTATACTTATTTATGATCTTTTTCTTAAAATATGTATTACCTATAACTAAACCCCTTTCTATACAAAGTTCAATCAAAGGGCTCCCATTATCATTTACACCTGGCACCCCAAACTTACCTACTACACCCTCTCTGCATGTTTCTCCCACTTTAGCATTTAGGTCCCCTACCACAATTACTCTCTCATTTGGTTCAAAAGTTCCTATACATTCGCTTAACATCTCCCAAAATCTCTCTCTCTCCTCTACACTCCTCTCTTCTCCAGGTGCATACACGCTTATTATGACCCACTTTTCGCATCCGACCCTTATTTTAATCCACATAATCCTTGAATTTACACATTTATATTCCCTCTTTTCCTTCCATAACTGATCCTTCAACATTATTGCTACCCCTTCCTTAGCTCTAACTCTCTCAGATACTCCTGACTTAATCCCATTTATTTCTCCCCACTGAAACTCGCCTACCCCCTTCAGCTTTGTTTCGCTTAGGGCCAGGACATCCAACTTCTTTTCATTCATAACATCGGCAATCATCTCTTTCTTATCATCCGCACTACATCCACGCACATTCAGACAACCCAATTTTATAAAGTTTTCTTCTTCTCGTTTTTAGTAGATTTGTACAGGAGAAGGGGTTACTAGCCCATTGCTCCCGGCATCTTAGTCGCCTCATACGACACGCATGGCTTACGGAGGAAAGATTCTTTTCCACTTCCCCATGGACAATAGAGAAAATAAAAGGAACAAGAGCTATTAAGAAAAAGAAGAAAAACCTAGATGTGTGTATGTATATATATGCATGTGTATGCCAGTGTAGTGTGACCTAAAGTGTAAGTAGAAGTAGCTAGATATACCTGTTATCCAGCGTGTTTATGAGACAGAAAAAAGACACCAGCAATCCTACCATCATGTAAAACAGTTTCAGGTTTCTGTTTCACAGTCACCTGGCAGGACGGTAGTACCTCCCTGGGTGGTTGCTGTCTACCAACCTACTACCTATTTACATTATTAAAAATTATACATTATGATTTTTGAAAATTTAGGAAAAAAAATTCCACATCACTCTCAAGCCTTGCACATGAAGTGTCTGCTCTGTTAAATTATTTGAGTTCGTCCTATGCTGCATTTCTGACTATTTTCTCAATGACCACTGTAGACATTCCATGCACTAAACCAACATTTCCTCTCTTCATTAATCATGTCTCCAGGCTTCTATATTACACGTGCCTTCTATTTTGAATTCATCCCACACAAAAAATCAATTACCTACCCCTATTTATCGGATAATAAAATGTAACTAGGAATGATTGTTTATGGTTTAGTGTGGTACAGCCAGTGTAGTAGACCCAGTGTTGTAGAACTAAAAGCAATGAAGTGAAGGAAAGAACTGTGGGTCATGTCAGACATAATAGCTATCACTGAGACAAAGTTGACAAATGAAATGATGAAAGGAAAAAGGTGGGTGATGCACTGAGGCATCTGTGGAGACAAAGAACATTATCCATGGAGGCAAAGAGGGAAATGTATGAGAGTATAGTGGTTCCAACACTTATATGGGTGTGAAGCATGGGTTGTAAGTGTTGCAGCGAGGAGGAGGCTGGAGGCAGTGGAGATGTCATGTCTGAGCGCAATGTATGATGTAAATATTATGCAGAGAATTCTTAGTTTGGAGGCTAGGAGGAGGTATGGAGTTACTAAAAGTATTATCCAGCAGGCTGAGGAAGGGTTATTGAGGTGGTTGATCATTTAGAGAGGATGGAACAAAATAGGAAAACTTGGAAATTATTATTATAATAAAAAAGAAGCGCTAAACCACAAGGGTCATACAGCGCAGCAGGGCAGGGTAAGAGGCAGGGAGAATGGGTAGTAAGAGGGAGAGGGATGATTAGGAGGGTATGGAGTACAGCGGGGTAGTGGACAGTGCAGGGATAGAGGGTAGTAAGAGATTGAGGTAGAAGGGACTGAGGGGAGAGCTGAAGGTAAAATCGTTGATAGTGGACAGTCCAACAGAATGTGGCGAACAGATACTGGAACCTGACAATGCTCACAGAGGGGGACAGGGAGCCTCTCCATGAGATACCTGTGAGTAAGACGAGTGTGGCCGATGCGACGGGAGAGAGTAGTCTCCCACCCTCGACATTGGTGAGAAGAAGAAGGCCAGAAACCTATACTCGGTTTAATAGAATGAAGTTTGTTATCTAGCAGGTTAGACCAACATTGTTGCCAACGGGTGCGAAGATGTGTAGCAATGACAGCAAAATAATCCGTAAATGGAACACCTCTAAATGAAACTGGAAGGTCACGTACTGCCGACCGCGCAGCAGTGTCTGCCTGTTCATTGCCCTGTACGTCAACATGACCAGGGACCAAACAAAAACAATATCTTTATGTTTGCTAGAGATACGTCGTAACCAAAGCTGGATACGAAGAACTAGGGGGTGAGGTGTATCAAATTTTCGGATAGCCTGTAAGGCACTAAGGGAGTCTGAAACGACCACAAATGGTGACACAGGCATAGATGCAATACAGATAAGCACCACAAGAACAGCATACAATTCAGCCGTAAATATGCTAGCCGAGGATATCTTTATTATGCAGCCCATACCCATCCTGTGGGCGGTAGTCACCCCATACCCATCCTGTGGGCGGTAGTCAAAAGATTACAGAGGTACATAATGGGTCCAGAGACTGCACCCCAAAGTTTTGAAAGCTGAGCAAGTTACAAAGGTAATGAACTCACAAGTTACAAAGGTAATGAACTCACAAGTTACAAAGGTAATGAACTCACAAGTTACAAAGGTAATGAACTCACAAGTTACAAAGGTAATGAACTCACAAGTTACAAAGGTAATGAACTCACAAGTTACAAAGGTAATGAACTCACAAGTTACAAAGGTAATGAACTCACAAGTTACAAAGGTAATGAACTCACAAGTTAAAAAGGTAATGAACTCACAAGTTACAAAGGTAAGGAACTCACAAGTTACAAAGGTAATGAATCATGTAAGTAAATTTACTTACTTACGTTTATACATGGTTACAATCATCAACAAATTATAAAGTAATGAGCAATTCACTAGTCCACACCCGGTCACAACTGTAATGAGTTCTTGGTGTAAATTTTAATTGTTGGGTCACACACACACACACACACACACTTACATGTATAGTGTGCAAAGTCCTGGAGAAAATCATCAGGAAAAGAATGGTGGAACACCTCGAGCTGAACAGGATAATAAACACCAGACAGCACGGATTCCGGGAAGGCAAATCCTGTGTAACAAACCTCCTAGAGTTCTATGATAAAGTAACAGAGGTAAGGCAGGAGAGAGAAGGGTGGGTTGATTGCATTTTCCTGTACTGCAGGAAGGCCTTCGACAGTTCCTCACATGAGATTAGTAAAGAAGTTGGAAGAACAAGCAGGTATAACAGGAAGGGCACTGGAATGGATCAGGGAATACCTCAAAGGGAGGCAACAACGGGTCATGGTGCGTGGTGAGGTATCACAGTGGGCGCCTGTGACGAGCGGTGTACCGCAGGGGTCAGTCCTAGGACCAGTGTTATTCCTGGTATATGTAAATGACATGACGGACGGGATAGACTCAGAAGTGTCTCTATTCGCGGATGATGTGAAAATAATGAGGAGAATCACATCGGAAGAGGACCAGGCAGGGCTGCAAACAGACCTGGACAAGCTCGACATCTGGTCTAGCAATTGGCTTCTTGAATTCAATCCCTCCAAATGCAAAGTCATGAGGATCGGAGAAGGGCAAAGAAGACCGCTGACAGAGTACAAGCTAGGCGGACAAAGGCTACAAACCTCGGCAAAGGAGAAAGACCTTGGAGTGAGTATACCGCCAAGCACGTCTCTGGAGGCACACATCAACCAGATAACTGCGGCAGCATATGGGCGACTGGCAAACCTAAGATTAGCGTTCCGTTACCTTAACAAGGAATCGTTCAAGACACTGTATACCGTGTACGTCAGGCCCATACTAGAATATGCAGCACCAGTCTGGAACCCACACCTGGTCAAGCACATAAAGAAACTAGAGAAAGTGCAAAGGTTTGCGACAAGGTTAGTTCCACAACTCAGGGGTCTGTCTTATGAAGAAAGATTGAGGGAAATAGGACTAACAACACTGGAGGAAAGAAGGGTCAGAGGAGACATGATAACGACATACAAAATACTGCGGGGAATTGACAAGGTAGATAGTGACAGGATGTTTCAGAGAGGGAACACAGAAACAAGGGGACACAACTGGAAGCTGAAGACTCAGATGAGTCAAAGGGATGTTAGGAAGCATTTCTTAAGCCACAGAGTAGTCAGGAAGTGGAATAGTCTAGAGAAAGATATAGTGGAGGCAGGAACCATACATAGTTTTAAGACAAGGTATGATAAAGCTCATGGAGCAGGGAGAGCAGAGACCCAGTAGCGGACAGCGAAGAGGCGGGGCCAGGAGCTGAGTCTCGACCCCTGCAACCTCAATTAGGTGAGTACAATTAGGTGAGTAAATACATACACACACACACATACACACGCATATACAACAGGCCTAGGATAAAATGGTAATTAATACACATACACTCAGCCAGGAGCTGAGTCTCGACCCCTGCAACCACAATTAGGTGAGTACACACACTAAAATACTAACACACACACACACGTGGCAATGCTTTATTTACAGGGAGCAAAGTCAGGGTATTTTTCCAGAATGGTCTGTAATATACCACTGTGGATAAAATACTTTGACATATCTAGAACATTTCTGAGTGAGTTGTCTCTGAATTCATTAATTTTATCGCACTCCAGTACATAATGACGCAGGGTGTGACAATAGTCCATCTGGCAAAGTTTACATTCCGTTTGGTCTACATCTGGCGGTGGTGATTTAATTAACCTGCCAAAGATACTTTTAACCCAGCCGAAGGCGGGCGGTAGTGACATCCAAGAGTCTGCTTATTTTGTTGGATGCACCATAGACATGTGGCTCCTCCTGCATGACAGAATGATGATAGATGGACTGACTGGTGTCAAACCGCCGTAGGTAGTTGGGCTTTCGCGCAAGGCAGAGAAGAAGAACAGACACGGACAACAGGAACTTCCCAAGGGGGTAGGGGAAAGGGAGATGGTAGCTTGTGAGTTCATTACCTTTGTAACTTGTGAGTTCATTACCTTTGTAGCTTGTGGGTTCATTACCTCTGTAACTTGTGAGTTCATTACCTTTGTTACTTGTGAGTTCATTACCTTTGTAACTTGTGAGCTCATTACCTTTGTAACTTGCTCAGCTATCAAAACTTTGGGGTCCAGTCCCTGGACCCATTATGTACATCTGTAATCTTTTGACTACCGCCCACAGGATGGGTATGGGGTGCATAATAAAGATATCAAACTAAAACTAACACATGAACATAGAGGTTGTAGCTGAAGGGAAGACAAGAGCGAATGTGGATAAAATACTTTGACATATCTAGAACATTTCTGAGTGAGTTGTCTCTGAATTCATTAATTTTATCGCACTCCAGTACATAATGACGCAGGGTGTGATAATAGTCCATCTGGCAAAGTTTACATTCCATTTGGTCTACATCTGATGGTGGTGGTGATTTAATTAACCTGCCAAAGATACTTATAACCCAGCCGAAGGCGGGCGGTAGTGACATCCAAGAGTCTGCTTATTTTGTTGGATGCACCATAGACATGTGGCTCCTGCATGACAGAATGATGATAGATGGACTGACTGGTGTCAAACCGCCGTAGGTAGTTGGGCTTTCGCGCAAGGCAGAGGAAAATAACAGACACGGACAACAGGAACTTCCCAAGGGGGTAGGGGAAAGGGAGATGGTAACTTGTGAGTTCATTACCTTTGTAACTTGTGAGTTCATTACCTTTGTAGCTTGTGGGTTCATTACCTTTGTAACTTGTGAGTTCATTACCTTTGTTACTTGTGAGTTCATTACCTTTGTAACTTGTGAGCTCATTACCTTTGTAACTTGCTCAGCTATCAAAACTTTGGGGTCCAGTCCCTGGACCCATTATGTACCTCTGTAATCTTTTGACTACCGCCCACAGGATGGGTATGGGGTGCATAAGATATCAAACTAAAACTAACACATGAACATAGAGGTGGTAGCTGAAGGGAAGACAAGAGCGAATGTAGACGAAGAGAAAAGGGACGAAGTAAACAGGGTCGACGAACAAATAAAGAGCGTCTACTAACATCTGTGACAATCCTATACATGGAAGGATTGCGGAGGTCATGAGAGCGAACATAATAGCGAAGGCAATGTGCATCACGACTTTCGGACAAGGATGGAATGTTCGCTTCCACATAGAGGCTCTCAACCGGGGAAGAACGAAAAGCACCAAGGCATAAACGTAATCCCTGGTGATGGATGGGATTAAGGCTGGAAAAAGTAGCAGGGGATGCCGCCGAATATATCTGGTCACCATAATCGAGTTTCGATATAAAGAGCTTCTACTAACATCTGTGACAATCCTATACATGGAAGGATTGCGGAGGTCATGAGAGCAAATATAATAGCGAAGGCAATGTGCATCACGATGATCGGACAAGGATGGAATGTTCGCTTCCACATAGAGGCTTTCAACCGGGGAAGAACGAAAAGCACCAAGGCATAAACGTAATCCCTGGTGATGGATGGGATTAAGGCTGGAAAGAGTAGCAGGGAAGGCCGCCGAATATATCTGGTCACCATAATCGAGTTTCGATCAAATTAGGGCTGAATGCAGGCGAAGGAGAGTTCTAGGATCAGCCCCCCATGAAAGATGTGCTAGGGTTTTAAGGAGGTTCAGCCGGCTATGACAAGTTGCCTTCAGAGAGGTAATGTGAGGTTTCCAGGACAATCGACGGTCGAACAGGAGGCCGAGAAACTTGACTGTATCACGTTCTGGGATACGCGAGCCGTATAGGTACAATGGATGATCAGAGACCATTGAACGTCTAGTAAACGTAATTTGGTGAGTTTTGCCACTAGAAAATTTAAACCCGTGAGTGGTGGCCCAATCGGAAACCCGGTTGACGGCATGCTGAAGGGAAACTGCAATGAGGTGACAGTCAGCGCCCGCACAAGTTATAGCAAAGTCATCAACATAAAGCGATGACCAAATATTGGATGGGAGAACAGATGCCAGATTATTTATAGCAAGGAGAAAGTGTTGTGCTCAGAACACATCCCTGGGGGACACCTTCAGCTTGGACAAACTCCGGGGAAAGCACATTACTAACCCGGACACGAAAATGTCTTTCAGTTAAGAAGGCCTTAAGGAAAAATGGTAGATTGCCTCGGAGGCCTAAGGAGTGGGCCTGGGCCAAGATATTATACCTCCAAGTTGTGTCATAAGCCTTCTCAAGGTCAAAAAAGATGGCGATAACCGAGTGGTTATTAGCAAAGGCATTACGAATATACATATCGAAGCGCAGTAAGGGGTCAATGGCAGAACGGCCCTTACGAAAGCCATATTGACTAGTTAGTTACCATTTTGTCCTAGGCACATGTCGATTAGACACTAGGCCTGTTGTATGTATATGTGTACTCACCTAATTGTGGTTGCAGGGGTCGAGACTCAGCTCCTGGCCCAGCCTCTGCGCTGTCTGCTACTGGGTCTCTGCTCTCCCTGCTTCATGAGCTTTATCATACCTTGTCTTAAAACTATGTATGGTTCCCGCCTCCACTATATCGTTAGCTAGACTATTCCACTTCCTAACTACTCTATGGCTGAAGAATTGCTTCCTGACATCCCTTTGACTCATCTGAGTCTTCAGCTTCCAGTTGTGTCCCCTTGTTTCTGTGTTCCATCTCTGGAACATCCTGTCACTATTTACCGTGTCGATTCCCCACAGTATTTTGTATGTCGTTATCATGTCTCCTCTAACCCTTCTGTCCTCCAGTGTTGTTAGTCCTATTTCCCTCAACCTTTCTTCATAGGGCAGTCCCCTGAGTTGTGGAACTAGCCTTGTCGCAAACCTTTGCACTTTCTCTAATTTCTTGACATGCTTGACCAGGTGTGGTTCCAGACTGGTGCTGCATACTCTAGTATGGGCCTGACGTACACGATGTACAGTGTCTTGAACGATTCCTTGTTAAGGTAACGGAACGATAATCTTAGGTTTGCCAGTCGCCCATATGCTGCCGCGGTTATCTATTTGATGTGTGTTTCCGGAGACGTGCTTGGCATTATACTCACCCCAAGGTCTTTCTCCTTTGATGAGGTTTGTAGCCTTTGTCCACCTAGCCTGTACTCCGTCAGCGGTCTTCTTTGCCCTTCTCCGATCTTCATGACTTTGCATTTGGTGGGGTTAAATTCGAGAAGCCAGTTGCTAGATCAGATATCAAGCTTGTCCAGGTCTCTTTGAAGTCCTGCTTGGTCTTCATCCGATGTGATTCTCCTCATTAATTTCACATCATCTGCGAAAAGACACTTCTGAGTCTATCCCGTCCGTCATGTCCGTGTGTGTACTCACCTATTTGTGGTTGCAGGGGTCGAGTCATAGCTCCTCCTGTGTGTGTGTGTGTGTGTGTGTGTAAGGAAACACTTCAAAATGTTCCCGCCCCGCCTGAAAATTGCCGCACCAAAGAGGGAGAAGCCGGAAGCATAATCAAAGAAGAGCGGAGGTCAGACATATCAAAGTGGCCAGTCAGAACCCCGGTACCTGAAGCAGGTGACGAACTGGCACCAGTAAGAGGTACAGGGGTATTGGAAGTGTCGGAAGAACGAGGTAGGGTCAGAACTGGGAGCGGTATCAGGAAGGGGCCCAGGGGTAGTAGGTTCACGGATTGGGTCGTCCATGGTTAGGTTACTTCTTTCTTTTTGTTTTTAATAAAAAAAAAATAGAAGAAAATAAAAAGAAAAAAAGAATAAAAAAGGGGGGAACGTAGAGGAATAGCTCCTAGGAGGAATGAAAGGGGCATAAATCCCCCTCCGCGCTCAATAGGACCTCAGCACCGCAAGTAGTGCAGATGCAGCATGGAACCCATGCCATACCCTACCCTTCATGCCAGTAAACCAGCAATCCGGGATAGCAACGTCACATCCACCGAGCCACCTCGGTGGACAAAAGAGAAAGCGGCCGGACACCCGCAACAAAGCATACCTCCTTCGGCCACCACCCCCGGAATCCAAAAAGTGGCCTCCAGAGATACACCCGTCGCCCGAAAGACACCCAAAGCCACCCCCTGGGAGACCAGAGAGGGATTGGGACATCCCCAGGTGATCCAGATTCTATGGCAAACTACACCACCGCCAAGAACCTCAACGGAATGGGATGGACCATGGTACCCTTCCCCCTACCTAGGAACCAGAATGCCTGTGGAGAGAATCTCACAGGGTAAAAATGGGAAGGGAATAAGGGAGGGATGAGGAGGAGGAGGAAAGGGAAAAGGGAGGATGGGGAAGATGGGAAAGGGGAGGGGGAATTGGGGGGTAATTAGGTTCGGTCTGAGGAAGAAGACCAAGAGGTCCAATAGAGTAAGATCTAGTATAAGACTGCCTGAAATGCCTAGGCATACCAAGGCATATTATTGGCCTTCTTGTAATACTTACTTCATAAAATGTCTAAATAACATAATATGTAAACCCCACTTTGTAATATTATCAGAAATAAAGTTGATTGATTGATAGCCTCTTTACCACGACAAGAAGCCCCCTTAAAGAGGGGAAAAAAAAAAACTTGGAGTGTGTATAAATTTGTAGTCTAGGGAAGGCAGAGTAAGGGTCTTCCTAAGAAAGGTTGGAGGGAGGATTATTATTATTATTATAATCAAATAGAAGCGCTAAACCACAGGGGTGAAGGTAAACGAGGTTTTTGTGTGCAAAGGGCTTGGACATCCAGCAGTATGTATGAGTATGTTAGATAGGAGTGAGTGGAGGCAAATGGTTTTTGGGACCTGATGAGCTGGTGGAGTGTGAGCAAGGTAACATTTTGTAAGGGATTAAGGGAAACTTGTTAACTAGACTAGAGTCCTGGAGGTGGGAAGTACAATGCCTGTACCCTAAAGGAGGGGTGGAGATGTTTGCTGTTTAGAGTCATTAAATACTGAACTATTGATATCTGTGTGCCTCTGACAAGACAGTGATAGTGAATGATGGTGAAAGTGCTTCTTTATCAGGTCACTCTGCCTCAGTGGGAGACAGCCAGTGTTAAATATAAGTATTTTTTAGTTGGTGGGTGTATATCACTGCAACTATCATGAGTATGTCCAGTCTTAACTGAGCACACTTTGAAATTGTTTTCCTCTAGTCTGTTTATTTCTTTCAGCTCTTCAAAACTCCATTAATCTCTAATTAATAGTGCCGCCCTTCTTCCCCAATGTCTACTGGCTTTCCTTAACACTTTGTATCTTGCTGGAAATTCAGCATCTAATATCATTTGTCAACTTTGTCTCAGTGATAGCTATTATGTCTGGCATGACCATAGTTGTTCTTTCCTTCAATTCATTGCTCTTGTTAAATAAACCATCTGCATTAGTATACCACACTCTTATATTACTTTCCCTTACCATGAATTAGTTTGTCTACCCCTTCTTCAAGATGCTTATCAAACAGGAGTGGAGGAGGTTGGGTTGGGGTTGGTGTGGACCTTTGAACTTGAGGAGGGATCAAGGACTGGGTTGAGGGCAGGGAAGGGGATAGGGAAGGATGTACAGTACAGAAAAGGCGAAGGGTGGGGTGGGGTAGCAGGGTTGGTGTTACTGATAGTGCTGGAGTGGTGAGGACTAGCCCAAAGGTGGTCCAGCTGGGAAGGGGTTGAGGTGGCATCTGGAGGAATCCCCTGAGTTGGGGCATTCCTATCTCCTGCTGGTCATCTCTGTTCTCAATGGATTTTTACATACTCCCTTAGCTGTTCCCTCTATGTCATTGTCCTGTCTCATTTTAGGTAGACATGACTGTGGCATTGCCAGGTCTTTAGGCATGCTTTTGTCATAATATCCTGTCCCATGCTATATGGGACCAAGAGGTTAATTTGACCAGGAAGTGTTTGCCATGGGAGAATCTGACCCTTTAAAACTTGCCATCTGCTCTATCATTTCTTCTCCCTAATAACCCATTATTATTATTACAATCAAAGCCAAGTGCTAAACCCAATAACCCATAATTGATATAATCTCCTGTTCATTTTCCCATCTCATACTACCTGGGCTATTATTATTATTATCAAAAAGAAGTGTTAAACCTACAGGGGTCATGCAGATCAGACTACCTGGGCTACCTTCAGACTTCTGGAGTCCATGGATCAATGTCCTTCCTCTTCCTCCCATTGCCTCTCCTTTCAGATTTATTTGTCTTTTTTAACCATTTACAGTGGTACCTCGAGTTACGATATTTTTTCGTTCGAGAATGCTGTTCAAGTGCCATTACCAAACGAATTTATCCCCATAAGGAATAATGTAAAATAGACTAGTCCTTTTACACCCCCAAAAATATACCTACAAAAGCATTTAAAAAATAAACTTACATAAAAGGGCGATTTTGGGGACCATCGTAACTCGAGGTACCACTGTACCTTGTTGTCTCTTTTATCACAATCACATTAACCACCCTATCTTCAAAGAGCATCATAGCCAGTGACCTTCCTTCATTGTTCTCTCCCAATCCTTGGACTCTCCTTCTTTCACCATTTTTGCCCCTGCTGACCTTTCACATTTCCTTCATGGTCTCCTCAGCTTTCTTACTTCCTCTTATAGGTTTAAGACATCTGATAAATTAGCCATATTTAACCTCTTCCCTAACTTTGTTACATACTGCCACTGATTCCTCTTGGAGGAAGTTGAAATGCCTTTCAAAAGCCTCCTTCTTTGTTCCTCCTAGTCTTTTTCCAGTTTTAGGGCTCTTTGAAGAAAGATAAGAAAAATTAAGTGGCCTGATCACTTTGTGCGAGTCGGATTTTTTATCAGTAGAGTACAGTGGTCCCTCGGTTTTCGCCGAAAATTCGTTCCAGAATGCTGCTCAAGTGCCATTACCGAACGAATTTACTTCCTTAAGAAATAATGTCACGTAGTTTAGTCTATTTCAGATCCCCAAAAATACACTTGCAACAACACTTACGAAAATACACTTACATAAATGTTCGAGTTTGGAGATGCACGAAAACCGAGGGACCACTGTATATTATTACAGTGGACCCCCGAGTTTCATAAACCCCGGAATTCGTACAATTATGTAAGTATAATATTGTAAGTGCTTGTGGAAGTGTATTTTTGGGGGTCTGAAATAGACTAACCTACGTGACATTTTTCCTTAAGGGAGTAAATTCGTTCGGTAATGGCGCTTGATCAGACTTCAGGAGTGAAGTTTTTACGAAACTCGGGGGTCCACTGTATTATTATTTAACTGTTCTGTGATTTTTATCCCTTGATTTATTGCAAATTGCTGTAAGTAATTTCTGTCCAAAGGGAACTGAATGTTCCTTCAGACTCCTCTCTCAGTTGGGTATTCAGACTATCCATTATCATTCCCCTCCTCTCCCTATTTTTAAGTGCTTCTCCATGAGCTTTATTGAACCTCTTTTTAAAGCTATGTATGGATCCTGCCTCCACTACTTTACTCTCCATATTGTTCCACTTCCTGACAACTCTGTGATTGAAGAAATACTTCATAACATCCCTGTGACTCATCTGAGTTTTCAACCTCTAATTGTGACCCCTTGTTGCTGTATCCCATCTCTGAAACATTCTGTCCCTATACACCTTCTCAATTCCTCTCAGTAGTATTATAAATGTCATTATCATGTCCCCTCTATCCCTCCTGTCCTCCAGTGTCATCAGGTTGATTTCCCTTAACCTCTCCTCGTAAGGTATACCCCTTAGCTCCAGGACTAGTCTTGTTGCAGACCTTTGCACTTTCCCTAATTTCTTGATGTGTTTGACCAAGTGTGGGTTCCATACTGGTGCTGCATACTCCAATATGGGCCTGATGTAAACAGTGTCTTTAATGACTCCTTACTTACTGTCGAAATGCTATTCTTAGGTTTGCCAGGCGTCCATGTGCTGCAGCAGTTATTTGGTTGATGTCTGTCTCAGATGTGCTCGGTATGATGCTTATTCCAAGATCCTTTTTCTTTAGTGAGTTTTGCAGCCTTTGACCTCCTAAGCTGTACTCCATCTGCAATCTTCTTTGTTCTTCCCCAAACTTCATGACTTTGCACTTGCTGGGATTAAACTCCAGGAACCATTTGTCAGACCAGGCTTGCAGTCTGTCCATATCTCCTTGCAGGCTTACCTGATCCTTGTTCACTTGTATTCTCATTAGCTTCACAGTCTGTAAACAGGGACACCTCTGAATCTATCCCTTTAGTCATGTCATTCACATCTACTAGAAACAGCACCGGACCTAGGACTGACCCTTGGGGGACCCTGCTCGTCACTTGCACCCACTCTGACACCTTGTCATGTACCAGTACACATTGTACTCGCCTAATTGTGCATGTGTGCACATTTTAGTATGTGTACATGTATACATATTCACGTGTAATTACAAATATTTTTTTTAACATGGCCGTCTCCCGAGGCAGGGTGACCCAAAAAAGAAACACTTTTACCATCATTCACACTATCACTCTTTGCAGAGGCACGCAGATATGACAGTTCAGATGTCACTCCAAACAGCAAATATCCCAAACTCCTCCTTTAATGTGCAGGCATTGTACTTCTCATCTCTAGGACTCAAGTCTGGCTAACCGGTTTCCCTGAATACCATCGCAAAATATTACCCTGCTCACATTCCAACAGCTCATCAAGTCACCAGGTATCTCCATTCCTATCTAATACGCTCACACATGCCTGCTGTTGTCGTGTCAGTATCATATATACACTTGTGTAGTGTATCTTTCCTTTTATACAGCTGGTCCCTTTGCGTGTGACGTCACGGTACCCGCTGACGTCAGAGGCTCAGCGCATGTGCACAGCCTCTCATAGGCACTCTCCCTCACTAACGTTAGACCTACAGGCGAGACAGACGGGTGGCTGGACTCTCCTTCACTTACTGTAAATATACCGTAACCATCCAACAAGGAGTATCTTTGACCTCCTATATATCTCTCCCAAGACCCACGCGACAAGTGGTGAGCAGCGGTGTGCCGTAATTTTTATCGATTACGATGTTATAGAGAGATAGACTTCAAGCAAGCAAACAGCCTCCAGACCGACCACGTTACCAGCTCCTACATCAAAGAAGTCTACATATCTACAGTATCTCCTGGTCAGCTAAGTGCCTTACTTGTTAATTTTGCTAAAACCTACGAGGGGTTGACCCGGGTTTTGCAAATTCTGTACGAGTAAGCTTTGACCTCCTATATATCTCTCCCAAGACCCACGCGACACTGTATGTCCAAGCCACTTGCATACAAAACCTCTTTTACCCCCTCCTTCCCTCCACTACAGATTTATACACCCTCCAAGTCATCCTATTTTGCTCCATCCTCTCTAAATGACCAAACCACCTCAACAACCCCTCTCCAGCTATCTGAATAAATTTGGTAACTCCACACCTTCTCCTAATTTCCACGCTATGAATTCTCTGAATAATATTTACACCACAAAGTGCCTTTAGACACGACATCTCCACTGCCTCCAGCCTCCTTCTTGCTGCAACATTCACAACCCATGCTTCATACCCAAATAAGTGTTGGTACCACTATACTCTCATACATTCCCTTCTTTGCATAAATATACATCTGTACATGCATGCATACATAAAAAACATTTACATATTTAAGTAGAGCTTTAAGGCACCAAGACTATTTAATGCAATAATTAGTAAATTTCACTGCTCCTTTGCATAACAAAATACAAACTGTATATATACGTAAATATCTAAAATAAAATGGGATGAATGAAATACATTATCATATATAGTACTACACTGCAATGTCTTTTATTTTTCAATTTTCTGTGACAAAAAAAGAAAAGCTTGATATTTAACCAAATTGTGCCACACCTATTGATTATTTAACCTGAGATTGATTCAGTTGCAAAATTTCAAATGCCATAAAAATGAGTCAGACACACACAGACTCAACTAGCCTGAAGATATGTATTACAAATTTTGCAAGGTAATAAAAAAAAAAAATATGAAAATTTCATAGTGGACCCCCGCTATTCGAACGGCTCGGCAGTCGAACAAATCGTCATTAGAACAAGAAAATCGATATCGTCATGCGAACAAAATATCATGATTCGAACAAGTGTGTCCATCACCTGTCCGCCCAGGCGCTTGGAGAGCCAGTCCCTCCTTGTTTACACTCGAGAGAACAATACCCTGCACGCTCATCCAGACATTTCACACTTAATTATAATTGTTTCGAGTTTGTTCATTAAGTGTGAGGCAGTGGTGAGAGGCAGTGGTGGTAGAGACAGTGGTGGTAGAGGCAGTGGTGGTAGAGGCAGTGGTGGTAGAGGCAGTGGTGGTAGAGGCAGTGGTGGTAGAGGCAGTGGTGGTTGGCAGTGGTGGTTGGCAGTGGTGGTAGAGGCAGTGGTGAGAGGCAGTGGAGGTGGAGGCAGTGGTGAGAGGTGGTGGTGAGAGGCAGTGGTGAGAGGCAGTGGAGGTAGAGGCAGTGGTGAGAGGCAGTGGTGGTAGAGGCAGTGGTGAGAGGCAGTGGAGGTGGAGGCAGTGGTGAGAGGCAGTGGTGGTGAGAGGCAGTGGTGGTGAGAGGCAGTGGTGGTAGAGACAGTGGTGGTAGAGACAGTGGTGGTAGAGGCAGTGGTGGTTGGCAGTGGTGGTTGGCAGTGGTGGTAGAGGCAGTGGTGAGAGGCAGTGGAGGTGGAGGCAGTTGTGAGAGGTGGTGGTGAGAGGCAGTGGTGAGAGGCAGTGGAGGTAGAGGCAGTGGTGAGAGGCAGTGGTGGTAGAGGCAGTGGTGAGAGGCAGTGGAGGTGGAGGCAGTGGTGAGAGGCAGTGGTGAGAGGCAGTGAAGGTGGAGGCAGTGGTGAGAGGCAGTGGTGGTGAGAGGCAGTGGTGAGAGGCAGTGGAGGTTGAGGCAGTGGTGGTAGAGGCAGTGGTGAGAGGCAGTGGTGGTAGAGGCAATGGTGAGAGGCAGTGGTGAGAGGCAGTGGAGGTTGAGGCAGTGGTGAGAGGCAGTGGTGGTAGAGGCAGTGGTGGTAGAGGCAGTGGTGAGAGGCAGTGGTGGTAGAGGCAGTGGTGGTTGAGGCAGTGGTGAGGGGTGGTGGTAGAGGCAGTGTTAGTAGAGGCAGTGGTGAGAGGCAGTGGTGGTAGAGGCAGTGGTGGTAGAGGCAGTGATGAGAGGCAGTGAGGGGCAGTGGTAGAGGCAGTGGGGGAGAGGCAGTGGTGGTTGAGGAGTGGTGAGAGGCAGTGGTGGTAGAGGCAGTGGTGGTAGAGGCAGTGGTGGTAGAGGCAGTGATGAGAGGCAGTGGTGAGAGGCAGGGGTTTAGTAGGGCAGGTGGTGGTAGAGGCAGTGGTAGTAGAGGCAGTGGTAGTAGAGGCAGTGGTAGTAGAGGCAGTGGTGGAGAGGCAGTGGTTGAGGCAAGGTGGCGTTGGTTGAGGCAGTGGTGAGAGCAGTAGAGGCAGTGGTGAGGCAGTGGTGGTAGAGGCAGTGGTGGTAGAGGCAGTGGTGGTAGAGGCAGTGGTGGTAGAGGCAGTGGTGGTAGAGGCAGTGGTGGTAGAGACAGTGGTGAGTAAACAAGATTAAATGAAGGTTCGGGAGGGAGTTTTGTAAACAAACCAGTTGTTGCTGTTACCAGCCTGACACGTACGAATTCTGTTCAATCCGTGAAGCTGACAATAATGCACTTAGCATTACAAACTCCGTTTTCTCTTATACTAACACGTCTGAAGGAGGAAAGAATGGGAAGATGTTTTCACAGCTGTAGCGAGAATGCCCGCCACCACCATCCTTCCCAGCCACCACATTCGTAATGACATACATATTTTATTCATTCTAGAGTGTATATCAGGTTTTTATGTTATTTATATTGTTTATTATGTCATATTAGATGAATTGTGATAGATAAATAAGCTGTCGAGTTGATAATAGCTTCACAGTGAAGTACTATTTTGTCATGCCTCCTGACAGCAGGAACGGATTAATTGTATTTCCATTATTTCTTATGGGAAAAATTAAATCGCCACTCGAACATTTCGCGTTGAGAACTAGCTCCTGGAACGGATTAAATTCGAATAGCGGGGGTCCACTGTATGTATTTTTTTATATCTGAATCTGAAAATGGAATAGTACTTTACAAATAAAAAAATGCTACAATGCACAAAGAATCCATACGTAGGGGACTGAAACTTATGACAATGTTTCAGTCCAACTTGGTTCAAGTTGGACCGAAACGACGTCATAAGTTTCAGTCTCTTATGTGCGATTTATTTGTGTATTGTTTGTCACGGTATTGCTACCTTTAAAACAGCTTAAAGGGTTTAAAAAACACACATAATAAAGATTTTTTCAAAATATCAAACAAATATATAGAAATCTTAATTTTAACAAAATCATGGTGCCTCATTATACTTACTAAGGAATCTAATTAAAAAAAAATATCAATAAGTGCCATAGCAAGTCTTCCTAGTACATGTTAAATGCCAAATAGTCAAAATTATTTGATAATAAGGACCACTACAACTACCAATAAAGAAAGAATTCAGTTTAAATGAACAGGTAAAATAAAATCTTTAAATCTATATACTACAATGTATATTAATTTTTGTCACACTATTCAGATGTGTAAAACAAACACTTCACTCGTTCAAAAATCATCTGTATGTGATAAACAGAGATGCTTGCATACCTACTACACCATGTTACAAGGTACAAAAGTAAAAACAGTATTGCATGGCACTATACTACATACAGTCTTCAACAATATATTTACAAAGTGTGAGGTAGAGGCATCACAAGATCACTCTGTAACTTGGCTAAGGTGTATAACCTATTTCCCAAACACAATTCAGTTATATTTAATGTGTATAAGAAATGGGAATTGATCAAGAGAGCTATCTGACTGACGAAAAAGTTGAGCATGTTGCCAGGCATTTTCTCCTTGACCGTTTAAAAGACGTGCTGATAGTTCAATTATTGATGTCTCGTGCTCCAAGTCACATTGGGAAAGCTCCAGTACACCTTCTGGAAAAAAGTAGATTTTCAGTCCAATTTTTATATAAATAAAAATTACAGTAAAATACATTTACACAAAATGTACTGTAATTATAAATGAGAAATAAATTATTACCCAATAATTTAATTATTTATGGTTCCATATAATTCTGCCTTAAGGCTCAGGTTTAAATGTCTGAACTCAAACTCAGTAATAAAAAATAAAGGTTAGATAATACTAATTAGATCTGCACCATTTTCAAAACTTTTCCCCATAAATAATACAATTATTGCAAAAAAAGCATACATTGCCCGATTCTTTCCCCAATAATCTCTTAATCCTTTCAGGGTCGACAGGCCCTCTCCCAAACTCGTTCTCAGGGTCGCAAATTTTTCGGAAGAAAAAAAATTATTTTTTTCTTATGAAATGATAGAGAATCCATTTCCGATCATAATGACACCAAAAGTATGAAATTTGATGAAAAACTAACGGAATTATGCTCTTGCAAAGTTAGCGGTATCGATGATGTTCACACATCGGCGATTTCACCCACTTTGAGCCCTATTTTCGGCCAATTCCAATGTTTCAGTCTACCAAAATTTTAGCTATTTCGCTAGAATTCCATTTGTTCTATCAATTGAGTACAAGAAACCGCCAATTTACTGATTTGAACTACCCAATATAGTGGTGAGAAATTTGCAATTTGGCCAATTTCACACAAATTTCAAAATAGGGTCCAGAATAAACGAGACAGACATTCCTGGCACTAAAATAACATTTTATCTGTTCATTAGTCATGTCTCTAGGCTCCTCTTACATTACTTTTGCTTTCCATTTTGAATTTTTATTCTAACAAAAAATAGATTTTCTGTTATGTATACTATTGCATCATTGTAAAAACGGTATAAATAATATCTGATAATAGCTGATGTGTATTGGATGCATGGCGTGATTTGTTTACTCTTGAACATCGGCAAAAATCGAACATTTTCGCTACTTTGCACTCAGTTTCAAGGTACTACTTGTCATCGTGAAACCAATCAAAATTATCTCTATTTCTGTAATATATCTTCCATTCTATCAAATGAGACCAAGAAAACGAGAATACAACCATAAATACCATACGAAAATATACTGAAAAGTCGCTGTTTTAAACCAAAAACACGGTCGGAGTTTTTTTTCATTACGCACTGTGTGGTGCAGGATTTTCTTTATACTGCCCACACTGACCGCACAGACCCATTCTCTCACATCTAGGCCTACCAGCCTGTTTCCGCTTGATTTGAGGGTGCTAGAATTTAGGCGTACTAGTACGTCAGAAACCCTGGTGCGTAAGCCGTAGTAGTACGGCCGAAACCCTGAAAGAGTTAATAATACTGGAAATGTAGAAAGTGCCTAAAACCAGAAACTAACCAGATAATGACAAGTAAGAAATTAATATACTGTACCAATGCAGTACAGTGGTCCCTCGGTTTTCGGTCATCTCCAAACTAGAACATTCATGCAAGTGTATTTTCTTAAGTGCTTTTACAAGTGTATTTTTGGGGGTCTGAAATAGACTAAGCTACGTGACATTATTTCTTAATGAAGTAAATTCGTTCGGTAATGGCACTTAGCAGCATTCTGGAAAGAATTTTCGGTGAAAACCGAGGGTCCACTGTATAAGGTAATAAAAAAAGAATCTAAAAAGTGTATAGATGAAAGTCTAAATTAAATCTCCTTTTCAAATTTGTAAAAAAAATTAATGTTAAATAGAAAATACAACTGAATCTCATATTTCATGTGGGTTATGTTCCTGAAAACTGGTGTGTCGTGTCAGTATTATATATACACTTGTGTAGTGTACCAGCATTCATCTTAGTTATACAGCTGGTCCCTTTGCGTGTGACGTCACGATACCCGCTGACGTCAGAGCTCTCGCTCCATGTGGCAGCTACGTCATAGGCATCCAGTCTCACAAGTGGTAGACCTACAAGCTGAACAGACGTGGCTGGGATCTCTCCTCACAGACTGTAAATATATCGTGACCATCCTTACAAGGAGTGTCTTTGTCAACCTACTTATCTCTCCGAATACCCACACAATAAGTGGTGTGCAGCAGTGGGCCGTAATCTATATCGATTACTGTGTTATAGAGAGATAGACTCCGACAAGCCAGCAGACAGCCTATGTGCCGCCATCAAGACCACGTTACCAGCTATCTACATCCAAGCAGAGTCTACAATATCTACAGTATCTCCTGGTCAGCTAAGTGCCTCATCTGTTAATTTGTTAAAACCTACGAGGGGATGACCCAGGTTTTGCAAATTCTGAACGAGTAAGCCAGTTTGTGAGGGGAGAGTACCATAGCAAGCCACCACCAGTTACGTCAGCCTAGGCTTAAGCCAGCTTCTACCTTGCTGTGCTAATTTGTTACAAGTTTCCAAGCCAGTCAACCTGTGTGAAAGGTTCAGCCAGCAAACCACCCATCTGTCTGAGAAGTAACCCACGTGAGTTCACGCATTTATACCGCCCTTGTACTCCAGTGTATTGCTGTTCTGAGTGACAATACCATCCCTGTGGTATCCTGGGTTATTCAAGCCACCCTGGGTTAAATTCACGTGTTTTTATAAACGGCGTAAGCCACAGGCGCGCGGGACGCGGTGTAGGCCCACTACACCCAGCCCCCACTACCCCTCCACCACCCACGCTAAGGCAGGCGCCATTAACCACGTGTCTCCACCCCCACACAAAGCATTAGTGTGTATTATTTCACCCTTAACTGGGTCCTGCAAGCAGTTTATTGGCTACAAACCGGGTCGAGCGTCCTGAGTGTGTTTCTCCTGAACTATTTGTGCCAACTTTATAAAGCAAATGGTTCGTAGTTCATCGGTTTATGCACATTACTTCAAGTTATCAACGAGTGGACCAGACGTAAACATCCTCCACCACCACACCATGCTTCAGTCAAGTTTTAAACCCTAGAGACAATTACTGTGTTGTTGTTTTTATTTTTCAGATAATCTAGAGACAATTTCATGTGTTGAGACAATTTTGCCAGTTAAAGAAAATTTGAGTTATCCTAGGAAGTGTTCTATGTTAAATTAATTATTTGCATTAATTTTTGATTTCACTAGTATTGTCTCTTGTTAATTATTGTGTTATAATTTCTGTGAGTTTCGTTGTGTTACCAAGTTTGCAGTAAGTAAAGTTTTGTTAAAGTTATCTACTGTTCCAATATTCTACCAAGCAGTAATTTTTTTTAAACAATTTAATTTTTTTTCCCTTGTTAATTGTTGTGTTTCACCAAGTGTTCTATCCCAGAGTTATCATTTTTTTTATTCATTTACCCTTGTTTGTTAATGTTAATTGTGTAATTAATTAATTTTGCTTACCCCAGTAATTACATAGTTTCTCCTCCAAGCAATTTTTAACCTTTTTTCCAGTGATATTATTGCTAATTCTTATGTGTTGCAGTCAGTGTAATTCTTCCCATTGCACCCAATATTGTTTTGTGTACTTGTTCTTTTGTATAGTGCTAATGTGCCTTCCTTTTGCAGACTAGAGAAATAATTTACTGAAGATATTATTGTGCCCCAATAGTAATTATATATAGTCAACAAAGAGTATGACTGTTGAGTTGATGAATGCACTACAGTTTCTGTAAGTTTTTATTTATCTTTCCTTTATTGATTAGTCTGTTCATTAATTTTTCTTTTGTCATTAATTTTCATTTGCTTTCATGTGTTGTTGAACAAATTCACTCTTAAGTTTGTTTAAAGTCAGTGTTCTTAGTGAATTGTTTTAGTAACTGTTTCATTGAGTTACTTTGCTTTGCTTGCAATTAAGAGTAAGAGTGTTCAAACTATTTTATTTCTAATATCTTTGTGTTGTGTGAAAATAATTTACCCCAGTGTGATTTTTATCAATCAATCATTCCTGAAATTAATTTTGTGTAAATTGAATTCCCCAGTATTCACCTTGTTTTTATCAATTTTGTTGTGTTTAATTGCTCTAGTAATTTGTCATTTCCTAAGAGTAATAAGTAATATTCCAGTGAACTTTCTAAGTGATTCAAGCAGTAAAGTTACTTTCATTTATTGCCAGTGAATAATTAGTGTTTTTGTGTAATTCTTCCTTTTAGTGAGTTGTGTTATCAGATTGTTACTCTTGCCATAACCATTATTGAATTCTTTTAATTAGTTGTGCATTTAATTTGTTTTTACTGTGTTGCAATTTTTGTTGATATTTAAAAGAAAAGAAAACTCATTTTGCAGTTAGTTCAAGTTAAAGCTAGATTGTTTTTATTTTAGTGTGTTGAATTTTCTTGCCAAGTCAATTTTCAGTGAGTTATCTTTTCTTTAGTATTATTGTGCAATTATCCGTGTTACTTATGCAGAATAGTTAATAATTCCTACCAGTTAAGCTGTATTGTGCTGTATACTTGCATTAATTTTGTTTTCATTTAAATTCTTGTTCTTTTGATCGAAGTCATGTCTCTAGTAAATTCAAGTGATAACTATGTGTTTGCTGCCAGTCAAGGCAATGAAGCTCAAGTAAATTATTTTTTTTATTTTTATTAACACATCGGCCGATTCCCACCAAGGCAGGGTGGCCCGAAAAAGAAAAACTTTCATCATCATTCACTCCATCACTGTCTTGCCAGAAGGGTGCTTTACACTACAGTTATAAAACTGCAACATTAACACCCCTCCTTCAGAGTGCCGGCACTGTACTTCCCATCTCCAGAACTCAAGTCCGGCCTGCCGGTTTCCCTGAATCCCTTCATAAATGTTACTTTGCTCACACTCCAACAGCACGTCAAGTATTAAAAACCATATGCCTCCATTCACTCCTATCAAATACGCTCACACATGCTTGCTGGAAGTCCAAGCCCCTCGCACACAAAACTTCCTTTACCCCCTCCCTCCAACCTTTCCTAGGCCGACCCCTACCCCGCCTTCCCTCCACTACAGATTTATACACTCTCGAAGTCACTCTGTCTCGTTCCATTCTCTCTACATGTCCAAACCACCTCAACAACCCCTCCTCAGCTCTCTGGACAATCGTTTTGGTAATCCCGCACCTCCTCCTAATTTCCAAACTCCGAATTCTCTGCATTATATTCACACCACACATTGACCTCAGACATGACATCTCCACTGCCTCCAGCCTTCTCCTCGTTGCAACATTCATCACCCATGCTTCACACCCATATAAGAGCGTTGGTATAACTATACTCTCATACATTCCCTCTTTACTTCCATGGACAAGGTTCTTTGTCTCCACAGACTCAAGTGCTCCACTCACCCTTTTCCCCTCATCAATTCTATGATTCACCTCATCCTTCATAGACCCATCCGCCGACATGTCCACTCCCAAATATCTGAATACATTCACCTCCTCCATACTCTCTCCCTCCAATCTGATATCCAATCTTTCGTCACCTATTCTTTTTGTTATCCTCATCACCTTACTCTTTCCTATATTCACTTTCAATTTTCTTCTTTTACACACCCTACCAAATTCATCCACCAACCTCTGCAGCTTCTCTTCAGAATCTCCCAAAGCACAGTGTCATCAGCAAAAAGCAACTGTGACAACTCCCACTTTGTATTTGCTTCTTTATCTTTTAGCCCAACACCTCTTGCTAAGACCCTCGCATTCACTTCTCTTACAACCCCATCTATAAATATATTGAACAACCACGGTGACATCACACATCCTTGTCTAAGGCCCACTTTTACTGGGAAATAGTCCCTTCCCTCCTACACACTCTAACCTGAGCCTCACTATCCTCATAAAAACTCTTCACTGCTTTCAGTAACCTTCCTCCTATTCCATACACCTGCAACATCTGCCACATTGCCCCCCTATCTACCCTATCATACGCCTTTTCCAAATCCATAAATGCCACAAAAACATCTTTACCCTTATCCAAATACTGTTCACCTATATGTTTCACTGTAAACACTTGGTCTACACACCCCCTACCTTTCCTAAAGCCCCCTTGTTCATCTGCTATCCTGCTTTCTGTTTTACTCTTAATTCTTTCAATAATAACTCTACCATACACTTTACCAGGTACACTCAAGTAAATGTGTGCAATAATACTGTGTGTGCTGCTATTCAGAGCCATAATGACAATGAATCAGTGAAAAGTTCTTATAGTCCCCTACTGACTGATAGAAAGTCTCTAGCCTTTGAGCAATGTGTTTGTTCTCCCAGCTTGTATCAGAGATTTGCCAGAGTGATGCGGAATGTGAAGTTCAGATTAGTTCTTGTAGATAGAATGTTTTAATTGTTAACGTTGCCGAGCGGTAAGGCACTAGTAATAGTACATACTGTCACTCCTGTCTGGTATCCAGCCCCTACAATATCTTGCATGCAAGATAGCGTTCAGATGCCTAGGGTGCCGGAAGTATCCTGGACCGCCTTGAGTACTGAGTCTATTCTTGCAATGTTGCTAGTTCAAGTAGTAGTTCCTCTCCAGGGGACGCTTTGTTGAAGAAAGACTATTTGAATGAGTTATAGCATCTCTCGTTGATGCAAAAGCAATTGCAGAAAGCCGTTTCTGTTGCTAGTGTATTCACTAGAGTGCCAGTTGTTGTCCCTCGTGTTCCAGATAGTGATCCTTCCAGTTGACAGTAAGCCTTGCAGAGTAAAGTGTCGTGTGTCGAGTAATTATTACCTGCAGTAAGAGATAGTGAGAGCCGTTCTCCTTTGCTCATACTTTGTGTTATTGAGCTAACTATTTCAACCGGGGAGAGATCCATCCACTCCACCGAGCCTGTGCATTCCTTCAGTAGGAAAGTGATTATAAGTTAATCAAAACTGAGTTTGTTCATTCCTTCAGTAGGAAAGTGATCATAAGTTGTGAGCTAAAGATAGAAAATTAGAAAATCCAGACTAGAACTGACGTTATTGACTGTGTTTTGTTATCAGATTTCTAGTATCTAGTAAGATTTTTGTGTGTTCAAGTTCTCTCCGAGTCCTGAGTTTTAACAGTATAACCTGTGTGCGCCGAGTTTATCTTTCCTGTTAAAACTTCTTCCCTGTAAATATTTATTCTTCCTCAGAAGCCGTAGAGTGCATGATTACACATCGATTGATGGATCAAATTTGCAAATTGTAATTGTAATACATTTATAATCCATTATATCTAGATCCTTTTATAATTCTCTTAAGTACCATTAACTCAAGAAGTGCGATAGTAAGATTAATCTTGATTAGTTCCAAGTTATAATGTGTTTGCTATTGTATAGATTCACCCAGTACCACCTGTCTGTTCAGCCTATAGAGTTGTCTAGTATGCCGAGACGTCATACGATAACATGGCCGAACTGTCGTGTCAGTATTATATATACACTTGTGTAGTGTACCAGCATTCATCTTAGTTATACAGCTGGTCCCTTTGCGTGTGACGTCACGATACCCGCTGACGTCAGAGCTCTCGCTCCATGTGGCAGCTACATCATAGGTGTCCAGTCTCACAAGTGGTAGACCTACAAGCTGAACAGACGTGGCTGGGATCTCTCCTCACAGACTGTAAATATATCGTGACCATCCTTACAAGGAATGTCTTTGTCAACCTACTTATCTCTCCCAATACCCACACAATAGGTGTAATGCATAAAGTCACATTATATAGACTGAAGAATACTTCTTTCAACAAACCAGCCACATCCCACTGGGGCAGGGTGGCCCAAAAAGAAAAACGAAAGTTTCTCTTTTTAAATTTAGTAATTCATACATGAGAAGGGGTTACTAGCCCCTTGCTCCCAACATTTTAGTAGCTTCTTATGACACGCATGGCTTACGGAGGAAGAATTCTGTTCCACTTCCCCAAGGACAACATTCCCAAGTTATTGTCCTAAAATAAGAGTAATGAAAAAGAGGCCCAAATACAAAGTTTACTATAATTACAGTCCAGTAATTGTAAAACCATCATTTATGAAGACTGCAAGGCTGACCATCTATACAGCATACATACATACATTACTCTAAGGAAACATGCTTATACGTATAGTATAACGGATAAAACATACACAGGTGACAGGCAAGAGTCCCTTAATTACAGGAAGTATAGTGGTACCCCGGTTTACGATGGTCTCCAAACTCGCCCTTTTATGTAAATTTATTTTTTTAAATGCTTTTGTAAGTGTATTTTTGGGGGTCTAAAAGGACTAGGCTATTTTACATTATTCCTTATGGGGATAAATTCGTTTGGTAATGGCACTTGAGCAGCATTCTGGAACGAAAAAATATCGTAAACCGGGGTACCACTGTATCACCAAAGAGTATAACATGCAAATTTAAAATACATTGTCAATAACAGTGAAAATTTATCTAGACTTCTGTAATGATTTTAAGGACATCTTACCTCTCAGCTAAAATAAGCTGCATTTTGCCCTGTATTAATAGCTATTCAAAAGCAACATATATTTTATCCTTAAAAAATTACCTTTGTTTCCCAAGAAGCACTTGTCTCCAGTACAAAGCTGCCATGTAACACTGCCACTTTCAAACGTGGCATGCTGAAACACAATCAGTACTGATATGGCCTTAAGTCCAGTGTGTGACCAATCCACTACCCAGCTTATTTCACCAACACTGCTTTTTTCTGCAATGATATCAATTCTTTAAAATATTGCAGTGAGATATATACAGTATCTCTTAACAGATGGATATATCTATGTCCTTTGAGAATAAAAGCACAATTAAAAATGTACAAGTGAAAGGAGCACAAATATATCAAAGACATACAATGATAAGGCTACATGTATATAGTTAAGCCAGTATGTATTAAGGAAAAAAAAAATTATAGTTAAATTATGGAGGAAAATTATTACATTCATGTAAAGTGCTAAACCTAGTGGGGTTCAGCACTTTACAGTTCAGGGTATTTATTAAATGTCCTGAACTGTACTTGAGAGTCGTCTTCCACACCAAGTGGGTCATTCAGAAATATGCATGAAAAAGTGTTGTATTAAGTTACATATAAATTTCTGTTAAATGCTTTCAGTAATGCTGCCTCATTTTTTAACATAACATGTATGCTGCTGTGTCACCACTTCCTTGATATGGAAAAAATGTGTCACAGCAAGAGATGACAACATCACACATAATTTAAAATTAACTAATAATTCAGTAAAGGTAAAATATGTCAATAACATGTCAGAGATGTCCTACACTTGCCTCTTCGTGATACATATACCATTTTCCAGTCAGTTTCATGTTTTCTTATTATATCTCTTGCTGATTTGACGCCAGCATTCCAACCCTTCATCATTTCACCTGCTGAAACTCTTAAATATTCATCTCTAGCTGACGAATACTTCACCATAAACTCTTTCTTTTCAATTTCTTCTGGTTTAAGTTTGAAGGTGTAACTTGAGATGCCGACAGCCTGTGTTTCACCTCTTGCTAAACGCCATGACAAGGAGCCAGAACATCGTCCCTCATTTTCAGCTATTTAATAAAAAATTATCTTTAATTATAGAGCTTCTGAATAATTAAGTATAATTTTTTTTTTAACACAACCATCTCCCACCGAGACAGGGTGACCCAAAAAAGAAACACTTTCACCATCATTCACACATAATCACTGTCTTTGCAGAGGTGCCCAGATATGACAGTTTAGATGTCACTCCAAACAGCCAATATCCCAAACCCCTCCTTTAAGTGCAGACATTGTACTTTCTACCTCCAGGACTCAAGTCCGGCTATAATTACCTATTGCATATTTAAAATGTTTTAAAATTGAAATCAATCAAGAAAGTAGAGTTATAAACAGATAAAGAAATTTAATGTTGTTACTGACAAGTCCATCATAATGAAAAGTGAAAATAGACCTTCATGAAGAATATGAAACATATGACACTGTAATAAAATGTAGGATAGAGATGGGTATCTAGGAGTAATTATAATTTTTTTTATCAAAACACAAGCAATGCTGAGTTCTTATGCAAGCACTCTGTGGGGAGAGTGGCAGTCCTCCCAGAGAAGAGGCCCCCTAGACACAAACAACACATGTCTCACCACAACATTGGGGTGACCCAGTGTTGGGGTGAGGGGAGGTGTTTGTCATAGTGCAGTTGAGCAAGATAACATTTATGAAGGGATTCAGGGAAAACTGATTACCAGAACTTTACTTACAAGGAAGTAGTAAATAAAGTGTCTGCACTTTTGAGGATGATGCATTTAGGAGAGTTATTTGAAATGACATTTCCAATAACTTCTGGCAAGACAGGCTATTGAATGAATAAAGATGAATGTTTCCTTTTTGGATCACCCTTACTTGATGATAAATAATCAATGTAATTAAAAAGAAAAAGTCAAAAAGTCAAATATATGGACAAAATGAATTCAGTGTTTAATATGAATTACAGAAAAAATTAGAGCAATGATGCACTCTCTGTAAGAAAGGAGGGGGAAAATGAATATGATAAGTTAATGAAAAGCTGAGATATAATTGATAAGGTAGATTTCTTGATTCTACCAGCAAAAGGATGAACAAAAGGCAATAATGTAAAATAATGAATAAAAATTCAGAAAAGGTCATTGGAAAGTATTTTCTTACAAATAATGTAGTTGTAGCATGAAGGGACTCCAAGAAGAAGTTGAGTGCCCAAAACTAATGGAAGCTTTAAGAATATATGTGGTAAAGAAATAATTAAAAATAGATAATTTTGCATGCACTCTGTTCATGAAGTGAGGAGATTAATGGCTTTTCCTTTTACAGCTAAGAAAATGGAGGAACACTATACTAATTAAGAATAATTTCATATTTTGTAGCTGAGGTGGTTAGAAGTATTGTTAGGTTATGTCAGATGTATATAAAGTAGGCGCCATAAATATGCATGCCCATTCGTATGCCTTTGCAGACTTATTTGCCTGACAGACTCAAGAAGTGCCAGGGCAACTTTTGTATAGAAGACAGTACCCCTTACCATACTACCAAAGACAAAGAACTGGCTAAATTACTATAAGTTTTCCATACTTCAACCCTTTGAGGGTGTGTCCCAATGTTCAATGGCTTTGAAGCCTGGGTCAGTCCCAAAGTTCTCACCATGAGCTCAGCTCACTCAGATAAGTTGTGAGCGGTAAATTTGCGCTTAGATATGAGAGAATGGGCATATGCAATAAGTGTGCACCATATAAAAAAAATCCTGCAGCTTGCAGCACATAATGGGAAAAAAAACTGCGACCATGTTTTTGGATTAAAACACTGACTTTATGGTGTAATTTCGTATGGTTTTTATGGTTGTATTCTCGGTTTCTTGGTATCATTTAATAGAATGGAAGATATATTACAGAAATAGACATGATTTTGATTGCTTTCAGGACAAAGTAGCTTGAAATTAAGCAAAAATTAGCTGAAATGCTTGATTTTTGCCAATATTCCAGAGTACACAAATGACATCACTTGTCCCATACATATCCAACTAGTCAGTCTAATACATGTTTATGAATGCACTGACATTATTTATACAGTTATTACAATAATGCAGTATTCTGCATAACAATAAATCTTCTATTTTTTGTGTGAATAAAAATTCAAAATATAAAGCAGGTATAATATTGGAGAGGCCTAAGGGGCATGACTAATGAATGGAGGAAATATTGTTTTAGTGCCAAGAATGTCTACATTGTTTATTCTGAACACTTATTTTGAAATTGGTAATTTTTTAATTTTGTGTGTAATTGGACAAATTACCAATTTCTGATCACTTTATTGGGTAGTTGAAAAAAGTAAATGCACGGTTTCTTGTACTCAGTCGATAGAATAGAAGGAATACTAGAGAAATAGCTATGAGTTTGTTCGATTGAAATGAAATTGGCCAAAAACAGGGCTCAAATTGGGTGAAATCGCCAGTGCTTAAATATATCACCAAGACCGCTAATTTCACGAAAGCGTAATTCCATAAGTTTTCTACCAAATTTCACACTTTTGGTATCATTACCTTCAGAAAAAAATTCTATCATTTCAAATCATTTTTTTTTTTAAAATTCTCCAACCATGAGAGCAAGTTTTAGATCAGAGGTTCCGACCCCTCAAAGGGTTAATGACTGGCTTGGAAACTTACTGGACAGAAAATGTTTGGAATCTTATTAAGCATAAGCTTCATGACATGGATGTGTCATCCAACCAAAAAATCTCAAGGGCCATTAAGCAGGCGTGGGAGGGTATTGATTTTACTATCCTTCATAAGTTATTCTTTTCTGTGTCTAAGAGAATTAAGGAGTGCATCAAGAAGGATGATGATCCTATGAAATACTAAACTAGGTGAGGAACACAGCCTTCAGCATTATATAATTATAAACAATACGTTATGGTGAGCATTCTCGTTTTCCGTGTGATCTATTGATGCACCTATGTATTTATGACACTTATTGTATGTGTACAATAATAAAGCGCACATTGCACTCACATGGATGTCTGCATGCTTTACTTTATAAATGCTGAAATCACAAATGTAAAATGGCACTACATATTGTATTGAAAACTTTTGTTTCCCATTTGAAATGAATCTGTAAATTTGATATCTTCCCAAAATATTACAATACTTACAGGCTTTCAAAACCCGTTGAGGAGCGAAGAATTCTGCAATCTCTGATACCAGTCGATGTTCCAAGAACCGTCTTTTTGGCTCGGGAAATGCTGCCTGCCTTTGTTTATTCATATCCATTATAATTGATACTAGCCATGTCTCTCTACAACTGATGAGAAAGTATATTTATTTCAAGAAATGTTATATAAAATATTTAATACATATATAAGGTTGTTCAAACATTCGTCTCATACATCCATTAGTACTGCTTTAAATTTTTTTTTTTTTTAATTTTCTGTTTATCATATATGGTACATTGCAGATCATGACAAAAAAAAAATTTTCTTTAAAAGATACCAAATACATGTGTTCTGAATGTTTTAGTTCTACTACAGAACTTATTAAAACAATATTGACTACAGTGGACCCCCGAGTTTCGTAAACCCCGGAAATCGTACATTTATGTAAGTATAATATTGTAAGTGCTTGTGGAAAAGTATTTTTGGGGGTCTGAAATAGACTAACCTACGTGACATTTTTTCTTAAGGGGGTAAATTCGTTCGATAATGGCACTTTAGCAGACTTCAGGAGTGAAGTTTTTACGAAACTCGGGGGTCTACTGTATATGCATATACAGTACCGAATACTGTATTTACTTTTTAATGTTAAAAATACACAAAATAGTCACAACTAAGTAAAGGATACATTCTACATAAAGTGAAGTGTATATTCTACATTAAGTATATTCTTCTTTCAATAAACTGGCAGTATCCCACCAAAGCAAAGTAGCCCAAAAAGAAAAACAGAAGTTTCTCTTTTTAACTTTATTTACTCATTCATTCTAAATACAGTAGACCGTCATTTAGCACAAGATTATGTTGCACGTTATGGGTATTGCACGATTGAAGAATTGAGGCACATTATTATCTAACACGACGTAAAAATGATATTACACGGTCGTGGGAGGGGAAAAATTTTTGAGCGCGCGGTCGCCTGCTGTGGGTTAAACCATTGAGTCAGTGGGGGAGTCATACTGACATCCCACGCCACCCTCACCCACCCACGCATCCCTCCCAGCGTTGAGTTTGGTTCATACGTGTGCAGGACGACAATAATCGGGAAGCTCGCTGTGTTTATTTACATACATTTTCTCATTTTCATTGCATTTTCATAAATCTACCAAGCAATCATGGCACCCAGTAAGCATACAAGTGTTCCAGCAAGTGAAAAGAAAAAGTTTAAGCATTCAAGTCTAGGAATTGCAGTTTAAGTGACTGACTGACTGACTTACTGACTAACTTGACTGACATACTGAATGACTTGACTGACTTACTGAATGACTTGACTGACTTACTGAATGACTTGACTGACTTACTGAATGACTTGACTGACTTACTGAATGACTTGACTGACTTACTGACTAACTTGACTGACTTACTGACTAACTTGACTGACTTACTGAATGACTTGACTGACTTACTGAATGACTTACTAACTTGACTGACTTACTGAATGACTTGACTGACTTACTGAATGACTTGACTTACTGAATGACTTGACTTACTGAATGACTTGACTTACTGAATGACTTGACTGACATACTGAATGACTTGACTGACTTACTGAATGACTTGACTGACTTACTGACTGACTTGACTGACTTACTGACTGACTTGACTGACTTACTGACTGACTTGACTGACTTACTGACTGACTTACTGAATGACTTGACTGACTTACTGAATGACTTGACTGACATACTGAATGACTTGACTGACATACTGAATGACTTGACTGACTTACTGACTTGACTAACTGACTTGACTGACTGACTTACTGACTTGACTGACTGACTGAATGACTTGACTTACTGAATGACTTGACTGACTTACTGAATGACTTGACTGACTTACTGAATGACTTGACTGACTTACTGAATGACTTGACTGACTTACTGAATGACTTGACTGACTTACTGAATGACTTGACTGACTTACTGAATGACTTGACTGACTTACTGAATGACTTGACTGACTTACTGAATGACTTGACTGACTTACTGAATGACTTGACTGACTTACTGAATGACTTGACTGACTTACTGAATGACTTGACTGACTTACTGAATGACTTGACTGACTTACTGAATGACTTGACTGACTTACTGAATGACTTGACTGACTTACTGAATGACTTGACTGACTTACTGAATGACTTGACTGACTTACTGAATGACTTGAAGTTAGACACTCAGTACAACCATCGACTTCAGTTCCAGAACCTCTACCATCCACCTCAGCCCAGTAGGGCCACAGCATAACTCTCCACTCTCTTCACAATCATCCACAAAAACCAGCACCCACAATTTAAGGTAAATACTATTATTTCTGTTACATTTGTAGTCTTAAGCAGTAAAAACAACATAATACATCACAATATTTTTTATTTATTTTATTAACACATCGGCCGATTCCCACCAAGGCAGGGTGGCCCGAAAAAGAAAAACTTTCATCATCATTCACTCCATCACTGTCTTGCCAGAAGGGTGCTTTACACTACAGTTATAAAACTGCAACATTAACACCCTCCTTCAGAGTGCCGGCACTGTACTTCCCATCTCCAGAACTCAAGTCCGGCCTGCCGGTTTCCTGAATCCTTCATAAATGTTACTTTGCTCACACTCCAACAGCACGTCAAGTATTAAAACCATATGCCTCCATTCACTCCTATCAAATACGCTCACACATGCTTGCTGGAAGTCCAAGCCCTCGCACACAAAACTTCCTTTACCCCCTCCCTCCAACCTTTCCTAGGCCGACCCCTACCCCGCCTTCCCTCCACTACAGATTTATACACTCTCGAAGTCACTCTGTCTCGTTCCATTCTCTCTACATGTCCAAACCACCTCAACAACCCCTCCTCAGCTCTCTGGACAATCGTTTTGGTAATCCCGCACCTCCTCCTAATTTCCAAACTCCGAATTCTCTGCATTATATTCACACCACACATTGACCTCAGACATGACATCTCCACTGCCTCCAGCCTTCTCCTCGTTGCAACATTCATCACCCATGCTTCACACCCATATAAGAGCGTTGGTATAACTATACTCTCATACATTCCCCTCTTACTTCCATGGACAAGGTTCTTTGTCTCCACAGACTCCGAAGTGCTCCACTCACCCTTTTCCCTCATCAATTCTATGATTCACCTCATCCTTCATAGACCCATCCGCCGACATGTCCACTCCCAAATATCTGAATACATTCACCTCCTCCATACTCTCTCCCTCCAATCTGATATCCAATCTTTCGTCACCTATTCTTTTTGTTATCCTCATCACCTTACTCTTTCCTATATTCACTTTCAATTTTCTTCTTTTACACACCCTACCAAATTCATCCACCAACCTCTGCAGCTTCTCTTCAGAATCTCCCAAAAGCACAGTGTCATCAGCAAAAAGCAACTGTGACAACTCCACTTTGTATTTGCTTCTTTATCTTTTAGCCCAACACCTCTTGCCAAGACCCTCGCATTCACTTCTCTTACAACCCCATCTATAAATATATTGAACAACCACGGTGACATCACACATCCTTGTCTAAGGCCCACTTTTACTGGGAAATAGTCCCTTCCCTCCTACACACTCTAACCTGAGCCTCACTATCCTCATAAAAACTCTTCACTGCTTTCAGTAACCTTCCTCCTATTCCATACACCTGCAACATCTGCCACATTGCCCCCCTATCTACCCTATCATACGCCTTTTCCAAATCCATAAATGCCACAAAAACATCTTTACCCTTATCCAAATACTGTTCACCTATATGTTTCACTGTAAACACTTGGTCTACACACCCCTACCTTTCCTAAAGCCCCCTTGTTCATCTGCTATCCTGCTTTCTGTTTTACTCTTAATTCTTTCAATAATAACTACCATACACTTTACCAGGTACACTCAACAGACTTATTCCCCTATAATTTTTGCACTCTCTTTTGTCCCCTTTGCCTTTATACAAAGGAACAATACACGCTCTCTGCCAATCCCTAGGTACCTTACCCTCTTCCATACATTTATTAAATAATAGCACCAACCACTCCAAAATTATATCCCCACCTGCTTTTAACATTTCTATCTTTATCCCATCAATCCCAGCTGCCTTACCCTTTTTCATTCTACCCACTGCCTCACGAACTTCCCCTACACCCACAACTGGCTCTTCCACACTCCTACAAGATGTTATTCCTCCTTGCCCTACACACGAAATCACAGCTTCCCCGTCTTCATCAACATTTAACAAATCCTCAAAATATTCTCTCCATCTTCCCGATACCTCTAACTCTCCATTTAATAACTCTCCTCTCCTATTTTTAACTGTCAAATCCATTTGTTCTCTAGGCTTCCTCAACTTATTAATCTCATTCCAAAACTTTTTCTTATTTTCAACAAAATTTGCTGATAACATCTCACCCACTCTCTCATCTGCTCTCTTTTACATTGCTTCACCACTCTTTTAACCTCTTTTTCTCTCCATATACTCTTCCCTCCTTGCATCACTTCTACTTTGTAAAAACCTCTCATATGCTAACCTTTTCTCCCTTACTACTCTCTTTACATCATCATTCCACCAATCGCTCCTCTTACTCCCGCACCCACTCGCCTGTAACCACAAACTTCTGCTGAACACTCTAACACTACATTTTTAAATCTACCCCATACATTTTCGACCCCATTGCCTACACTCTCACTAGCCCATCTATCCTCCAATAGTTGTTTATATCTTACCCTAACTGCCTCCTCTTTTAGTTTATAAACCTTCACCTCTCTTTTACTTACTGATTCTATTTTCCTTGTATCCCATCTACCTTTTACTCCCACTGTAGCTATAACTAAAAAGTGATCTGATATATCTGTAGCCCCTCTATAAACATGTACATCCTGAAGTCTACTCAACAGTCTTTTATCTACCAATACATAGTCCAACAAACTACTGTCATTACGCCCTACATCATATCTTGTATACTTATTTATCCTCTTTTTCTTAAAATATGTATTACTTATAACTAAACCCCTTTCTATACAAAGTTCAATCAAAGGGCTCCCATTATCATTTACACCTGGCACCCCAAACTTACCTACTACACAATAACACCTACACAATACTACACCTACTACACAATAATGAACTACAATTACATATTCACTTTTATTTTTGTAAGATCTGTTGGTCTAAAAAACCTTTTGGTTTTTGGGGGACTCCCAGGAACGTAACCCTATTTTTCCCATAAGTTCTTTTAATTATCTAACACGACGTTTTCAGGAACGTAACTACCGTGCTAAATGACGGTCTACTGTATACCATATCTAAAATAACTAAATGTTTCCATACTCATCCACCAAAAAAAAAAAAAAAAAAAAAAAATTGGATTCATGAAAATCTAATATGGTTAAATATTCTGTATAAAACTGATCTACAGATACAGTATTGTTTTGGCCCCAAACAATCTGCATATACAGTGGACCCCCGAGTTTCGTAAAAAATTCACTCCTGAAGTCTGCTCAAGTGCCATTACCGAACGAATTTACTCCCTTAAGGAAAAATTTCACGTAGGTTAGTCTATTTCAGACCCCCAAAAATACACTTCCACAAGAACTTACAAAATTATACTTACATAATTGCACGATTTCCGGGGTATTCGTTAACCGAGGGTCCACTGTATAAGAACTCTGCAAACCATATACGTACGGTGGTACCCCGAGTTTCGGCCATAATTCAATCCAGAAGGCTGTTCAAGTGCCGTTACCGAACGAATTTGTTCCCATAAGGAATACAGTGGACCCTTGAAATTCGTGATTAATCCGTTCCAGAGAGTCTGCCGAAATTCAAAATTCATGATTTTCAAAACCATTTTCCCCATAAGAAATAATGTAAATCAAATTAATCTGTTTCAGACACCCAAAAGTATTAAACATTTTTTTTTTACATGAAATGTATATTTATCTACACAGAAAACAATGAAACATGAAGAATAAAACAATAACAACATGACACTTACCTTTATTGAAGAGTTGTTGATGCGTGGAAGACGGGAGGAGGGTAGAGGATGGAAGAGTTACTATTGTTTGGAAGGGAAATCCCCTTCCATAGACTTCAGGTACCAAGTCCTTTTCCAGGGTTACTTCCCTTCTTTGTCTTTTACTGCCACAGTAGTCTTAATGTAGGGAGAAAGGTGTGTAGTATTTATTTGTAGGAATTCAGTGTAGGTAGCCTGTAGACGTAGGTACACGTATGTAGCCCCTTCCCCTGGGATACACTACACAGCCATATTATTACCATGTTCACCGAGTTTAATCGTTTTTAACAACTACCTTTAGATGCCATCATAAACAAAGGGAGAATAATGAATAATTCATGCCAAGAATTGTAAACAAACGTGTATGAAGGGCGGTTACTGCACCAGACGCCAGATTTACAGTTTTCCCTAACGCTGCAGAGAAAACGTAATGTTTACTCTCCACCCGACTCACTGCTCGATAGCATATAAACATTGTATCAATGTTTATATGCTATATATGTAACGTTTTTCTTATATAATTTTGAAGAAAATATCATAGATGGAGTAATGAAAATGTCTATATTAACCTAAAATAAAACATTTAACCTAAAATAAGACATTTGTTTGAGCTTGGTGTGGGGAAGTACCCTGGCTGGTTTGTGTGGGGAAGTACCCTGTCTGGTGTGATCTTTCTTGAATTCTATCGTGTTTCTCGCCTTCTTTAGCAAAGAGCTGGCACTAGGAACTTTCTTTGGGCCCATGGTGGCTTATTTAGCAGTTGCAAGCACTAAAACGAATGAAATATTAAGAAATGTATCGTATGAACGCGTGAGGTGATCGTCACTTGCTGAGATACAATGCCAGACTGACTCTGAATGGTGTTTGTGTGCCCGTTTTGGCTGGGAGGCCGCTCTGCGTTTCATACGACCGCCGATTTCTAAGCCAAATCACGAAAACCAAGCCAATATTTTGGCGAAAAAAGTTGCAGATTTTCAAATTTCACGATATTCAAGGGGGACAAATTTCAAGGGTCCACTGTAATGTAAATTAGATTAGTCTGTTTCAGACCCCCAAAATTACACTTACACAACTGTTCGAGTTATAAGGTGGCCGAAACTTGGGGTACCACTGTAGATATATCTCACTTATTGCTAATAGAATTTTCTAATTTATATGGCCACCTAGAACATTTTGGTAATAAATATGAACTTGCTTCATTTACTTAAGGAAATAGCATTTTTAGAAGATAGCTAATTCAGCTAGTAGAAGTCCTCTGCAAATAAGAACACAAGAACAGCTAAGTACTGCAGTAGACCTACTGGCCCATTCTAGGCAGGTCTTTCTCAAACCCAACCTTTCTCACTCATGTATTTTTCTAACATAAATGTTTTGGATAAAGATGATTTATCTTTTACTTACCAAATATGTATACCACAAATTAACCTCAGTGCACTCCTGCTGCTTGTACACAAGAGGACAACTACTACTGCTACAAGAATATTTCAAAATTTGGTTGTCGGTACATAAATTTAAAAACTGGCTTAACTGAAGATGTGCATCGTGAACCAACAAAATATACCTATGTTTCTTGTGCAATGGAGTCCTGGAAATGGGAAGTACAATGCCTGCACTTTAAAGGAGGGGTTTGGGATATTGGCAGTTTGGAGGGACTTATAAACTGTCATATCTGAGCGACTCTGCAAAGACAGTCATTATGTGTGAGTGAGGTGAAAGTGTTGAATGATGAAAGTATTTTATTTTTGGGGATTTTTTTTTTTTTTGGGTCACCCTGCCTTGGTGGGAGACGACCGACATGTTGAAAAAAAAAAATATATTTTTATCTTCTTTTCTTTTTAGTAAGCTAAACAGGGTTACTAGGAGGTGTGGAGTTACTAAAAGTATTAGTCAGAGGGCTGAAGAGGGGCTGTTGAGGTGGAATGGAACAAAGCAGAATGACTTGGAGAGCATATAAATCTGTAGGGGAAGGGAGGTGGGGTAGGAGTAGTCCCCGAAAAAGTTGGAGGGAGGAGGTAAAGGAGGGGCTTGGACTTCGAGCAAGCATGCATGAGCGTGTTAGATTGGAGTGAATGGAGACGAATGGTTTTTGGGACCTGACGAGCTGTTGGAGTGTGAAGGGATTCAGGAAAACCAGTTAGCTGGACGTGAGTCCTGGAAATGGGAAGTACAATGCCTGCACTATAAAGGAGGGGTTTGGGATATTGGCAGTTTGGAGGGACATCTAAAATGTCGTATCTGAGTGCCTCTGCAAAGACAGTGATTATGTATGAGTGATGGTGAAAGTGTTGAATGATGATGAAAGTTTTTTTCTTTCTTTTTGGGTCACCCTGCCTCGGTGGGAAATGGCCGACATGTTAAAAAAAAATTAATTAAGGCTTAAAGTATATGTATACTGATAAAGCAAAGGAGGGAAAAAGAATTTATGGGAGAGATTGATCTTATAAGAGGAAAGTAAAAAAAAAAAAAAAAAAAAAAGTCAATCAAATATTGTACTAAGTGGATCACATGTTTAATAAACATCTTATGAGAAAGTTTGTCTGTGAGAATAGCGAGACTTACGATTTGTAAATGGAGGATTGAGCTTCCATCACTCCTTGCAGTGACTTATGTACAGGGGTTTAGTGCTTTTTTTTTTTTCAACACGTTGGTCGTCTCCCACCGAGGCAAGGTGACCCAAAAAGAAAATACTTTCATCATCATTCAACACTTTCACCTCACTCATACATAATCACTGTCTTTGCAGTGTCGCTCAGATATGACAGTTTAGAAGTCCCTCCAAACTGCCAATATCCCAAACCCCTCATTTAAAGTGCTTCATATCAGTGCAAAAATAATAAAAGTAATAATAATAGTAAATATGTTATAGTCATAGAAAACAGAATCTAAAGTAAAAGAATTAAGAAGCACTTTTATACTAGCCATTTCCTACCACAACAGGATGACCCAAAGAAGGAAATACATTCACCATCATTCATCAACAGCAGTCTTATGAGAAATAAGTGAACATCACAATTCTAAAGACTTTGAATTGCAACATTCTCGCCCATCCTTCAGTGTACATGCACTATATAAATTAAGAAAAAAGGGGTACTGATCGAAACTCTTATATAAAAAGGAGAGATTCAAGCTTCTTGCTTTTTGTTACCTTTAGTGATATGTTGTTTCCCAAACATGTTCAACACTATTAACTCTCTAGCTGCTCTCGAGTTTTATGAATCATTCACCATGGGTTCAAACCCCAACCATTCCATGGTTTGTACAAGAATTGTAGTCCAATATGATTCCCTTGTGTATGAAAGGTATAATTTTTGAGAGTTGAGATGGTTTAGTCATGTAGAAAGAATGGAGCATGATAATGAAGGGGTAAATATGAAGTGGATAGAAGCAGGTATAGGAAACACCCAAGATAGAGTAGGAAGAGTGTGAATGAGGGGCTTGAAGAACCAAAAGACACATGGAGACTTATCCCATCAGAATAGGAGCAAGAATCCTTTAAGATTTGAAGCACTGTTGGGGTGTGAATTATAAAGTATGATGCTGTTTGACAGCTCATAACTAGATAGTAAGTCTGTGCCCATCTGGAAAGGCAGCTAGGAAATCAATGATGAAGCATACTTTGTTTGAGGAAGGGATCACTCTGCTTTAAGATTAACATGTTAAGCTTTAGGCTTTTCTGTCATGGGCACTCATGGAAAAATATCCTAGAACATACAAGGCATCAGTGATACAAATAGAGAAGATGAAGAACTAAGGTTAACTGTTATAAATTATGACTTACTCATTCCTTCTTTTGAGTACCTCATTTTGTTCAGTGGTATATCTCCATGTAACATCAACAACTTCATCTCTTGAAAAAGCAAATATATATGTCAACTTCTTTCCCCAGCCATTTTCATACATCAGTGGATTATCCAATTTATTCTCACAGCAATCAGCATGTAACCATCGATTTTGAGATTGCGAGAAAACTTCAGTCCAAACATGATCAGTATAATCATGTACATATCTGAAACAAGAAAATATAAAAAACTACCGTGATCACAACTCATGAAATAACTTATATTGGAAATATTTACATTAAAAATTAATATATTTTGATTAATTGTACATAAATTATGTAGCCTTATTGTTAAAAATCATGCCTGAATGTCGCTGATAATTTTAAAGCAAGTTTCTTAAGTAGCTTGATAGGACTGCTAGATCTGGTATGGTATATCAGTCTTATCAAGCTACTTAACCCTTTCAGGGTCCAAGGCCATTTTTGGAAGGGGTGTGCCAGTGTCCAAGAATTTAAAAAAAATTTTTTTTTTATTTTTTCTTATGAAATGGTAGAGAATCTTTTTCTGAAGGTAATAAAACAAAAAGTACGAAATTTGATTGAAAATTGACGAAATTATGCTCTCGTGAATTTTGATGTGGCCAATTACATTATTCCAGTCGACCAAATTCTTAGCTATTTCACTAGTATTACTTCTATTCTATTGATTGAGCACAAGAAATCGCCCAATCAACTGTTTCAACTCCAAAATAAAGTGATTGGAAATTGGTAATTTAGCCAATTTAACTCAAAGTTCAAAATATTCCAATTTCAAAATAGGGTGCAGAATAAACAATGCAGGCATTCCTAGCACTAAACTAACATTTCCTCTGTTCATTAGTTAGGTTTTCAGTCTTTACAAATGAATTCCATTTTGATTTTTTATTCACATAATGAATTTTATTCAAACCAAAAAATGGAAGATTTACTGTTATGCATTATAATAATTGTACAAATAATATCACCACATTTGTGAACGTATATTAGATCCACCAGCTGGCGCGTATTAGACGTGTGAGGTCATTTGTTTACTCTTGAACATCGGCAAAAATTTAACATTTCCGCTACTTTGAGCTCAGTTTCAAGCCATTTCCAGTACTAAAACCAATCAAAATCATCTCTATATCTATCAAATGAGACCAAGAAATCGCAAATATACAGTAGACCCTCATTTAGCACGACTTTATGTTGCGCGTTTTGGGTATTACGCGATTGAAGAATTGCGGCACATTTTTATCTAACACGACGTAAACCTTATATTACGCGATTCGTTGGAGGGGAAAAATTTTGAGCCCGCGGTCGCCTGCAGTAGGTTAAACCATACGTAACTATAAAAATTATACGAAAAAACACTGCAAAGTCGCTGTTTTAATCGAAAATTACGGTTTCAGTTTTTTTTCTCTCATTATGCACTGTGTGCTGCAGGATTTGTTTTATGTGGTGCACACTTACCACATAGATGTATTCTCTCATATCTAGGCCCAAATTCACCGCTCAAAGCTTATCTGAGTGAGCTGAGCTCATGACGTAGAACTACGGTTTGGACCCAGAACTCAAAGCTGTAGAACTACGGCACGGACCCTGAAAGGGTTAAAATTATCAGCAACATTCAGACATGATATTTTAACACTTTTTTCTAAAATTCATAAAATGAGAGATTATTATTTTTTGTGTTAACATGCTGGCCGTCTCCCACCGAGGCAGGGTGACCAAAAAAAAAAATAAAGAAAAAAAAATAAAGAAAAAAAAAGAAACACTCACCATTATTCACGCTATCACTGTCTTTGCAGAGGCACACATATACGACAGTTTAGATGTCACTCTAACCAGTAAATATCACAAACCCCTTCTTTAAAGTGCAGACATTGTACTTTCCCTGAATCCCTTCACAAAATATTACCCTGTTCACACTCCAATAGCTCATCAGGTCCCAAAAACCATTCGTCTTCCTTCACTCCTATCTAACATGCTCACACTTGCCTGCTGCATGTCCAAGCCCCTTGCACACAAAACATCTTTTACCCCCTCCCTCCATCCTTTCCTTGGATGCCCCCTTCCCCTACTCCCCTCGACTACAGATTTATACACCCTCCAAGTCATCCTATTTTTCTCCATACTCTCTGAATAACCAAACCACCTCAACAACCCCTCTTCAGCCCTCTTAATAATACTTTTAGTAACTCCACACCTCATAATTTCCACACTACGAATTCTCTGCCTAATATTTACACCACACACTGGCCTTAGACACGACATCTCCACTGCTTCCAGTCTCCTTCTTGCTGCAGCATTCACAACCTAAGCTTCACACCCATATAAGAGTGTTGGTACCACTCTACTCTTGTTCATTCCCTTCTTTGCCTCCATGGATAACTTTTTTTGTCTCTTAAAGATACCTCATCTGTTTTTCTTAATTCTATGGGTAACTTCATCCTTCATAAACCATGTTGGCAAGTCAACTCCCAAATATCTGAACACATTCACTTCTTCCATACTCCCTCCCTTCCTGCAATGTGATACCCAATTTTTCTTTACCTAACTCGTTTGATACCCTCATCACCTTACTCTTATTTATGTTCACTTTCAACTTTCTTCCTTTACACACCCTCCCATCTCTCACTGAGGCAGGGTGACCTGAAAACAAAACAAAAAAACACTTTCACCATTCACTCCATCGCTGATACTAAGGTTCAGATGTCTCTCCAAACTGCAAATATCCAAACCCACATTTTTTTTTTAACACACCAGCTGTCTCCCATGAGGGTAGGGTGAACCCCAAAAAAGAAGAACCTTTCACCATCGTTCACTCTATGACTGCATTGTCTTGCCAGAGGCCTGCTGATAAATGGTTCAGATGCCCCTCTAAACTGCAAATATCCCCATAGTAAACTCAATATTATGAAAAGTACTCCAACTTCAAAGAGGATTTAATTGTTGTATTTTCGTACCTTGCATCCATGCCAAGAGTACGGCACAAGTGGGTAAAGCAGTTTGCCCATTCTCCACAACGGCCTTGCCGTGTTTCTAGAAGTTTGGCAGGATGATTGTATCGTACAAAACGGTCAGTAGTACCACAATCCTGAAAAAAAAAAAAAAATATTAGCACAGAAAAAGGTTCTGAAGAACTTTTTGTCTATACTTATGTAATGTAGTGTTCTTTTTACTAATTCTTGCACTCAACTGAAAGAATCATGAAAACTTTTTCAAATGTTATCAATCTGTCTTTAACCCTTGCGGGAGAAAGCTGGTAGGCCTACATATGAGAGAATGGGTCTGAGTGGCCAGTGTGTGCAGAATAAAAAAATATCCTGCAGCACGCAGTGCATACTGAGAAAAAAAACTCTGACCATGTTTTTGGTTTAAAACAACAACTTTGCGGTGTATTTTCGTATGATATTTATGGTTATATTCTTGTTTTCTTGGTCTCAATTGATAGAATGGAAGATATATTACACAACTAGAGATGATTTTGAATGGTTTACTTACTAAAAGTACCTTGAAATTGAGCTGAAAGTAGCGGAAATGTTCGAATTTTGCCGATGTTCAAGAATAAACAAATCACGTTATGTGTCCAATACATGTCAACTGAGAGGTCTAATATGCTTTCACAAATGCACTGATATTAGTTATACTATTTTTACATAATGCAGAAGTCTGCATAACAGTAAATCTTCTATTTTTTGTGTGAATAAAAGTTCAAAATGTAAAGCAAGCATAATATATGTGGGGCCTGGAGACATGACTAATGAACGGAGAAAACATTATTTTAGTCCTAGGAATGTTTGTATTGTTAATTCTGGACCCTATTTTGAAATTGACCTTACTCGAATTGTGTATGAAATTGGCCAAATTACAAAATCGCCAATGCATAAACATCACCGAGACCGCTAACTTTGTGAGAGTGTAATTCCATAAGTTTTCCATCAAATTTCATACTTTTAGTGTCATTACCATAGGGAAAAGATTCTCTATCATTTTATAAGAATTTTTTTTTTTTTTTTAAATTCTTCGACACTGAGAGCAAGTTTGTGAGCAGGGGTCTCGACAGTGAAAGGGTTAAAAGCCTCATGATGATTAAGTTCTTGAATGATTCAAATTATTTGTTTCTGCTTAGAGATATCCTGAGCTTTAAAACAATGAAATATGAATCTGAAACTTATATAAGCATGGTAAATTGTCTCTGACCAACATGTGTCTCAGGATTACAACACTATTATAGGGTCAGAGCTTCAATTCTAGAAAAAAACATTTATCTATAAATACACAGTACAGGTCATTTTTCAATAAATTTATGAAAAATAATAGGATATGGGTACTGTGTTTTCTACAGAACCCAGAGAATATATATAATTTTCAGCAGAAATAAAGATAACATGCAAAGAATTTTGAACCATACTACAGTACTGTTAGTCTGCCAGTGGGGACCCTTTTTGGGGTAGGGGTTAGAGGATGCAGAGAGGCTCCTTACTATTTTGATATTGTAGAAGATTTTTTTTTACATGAGCCATTTTACACCAAGGTAGGGTGACCCAAAGAAACACATTCATTATTGTTCCTTCAATACATGTCTCTCCAGAAAGGCCTAACATCACAATTCAAATGACCTTCTGAAAATGCAGATGTCTAACAAATACAGTGTATTTCTAATAGACTATACCAAATATGCAATGACTTACTCGGCAAGAATAACCTTCAACACGACTCCCACCCCAAGCAAGATCATCTTCAGTAGGCGGTAGGGATCCAGCAGATGTCATTTTAGAGTGACACTGTGGGCATGTTGGAGCATCAAACCACTTAAAGAAATCATTCTTGAACCATGCCAGTAACTCCACTAATATACAGTCCTACAAAGAAAACCCAAAAATTGTGAAATACTGTATTACTGTACTTTACCAGTTATTTTTATCTACTTGTTTTATTCTTGCTAAAATTAATTTAAAGAAAAAGAACAAACTAGCACAAATTCACTTATCAATAAATATTCACTGAAACAAGAGGGCAGAAGTAGCACTTAAAATTTGTTAAATATCCTTATTTAAAGCAGGTTAAGTAAAACAATAATAATTAAAGTGCAAGTATGTTTTACAAGCTCTAAATAAAATTAATAATTAAGTAATAATTACATGCAATTCTCTCATAGAAGAACTGTTTGGTGTTTTTCTTCCTAACTGTCACTCCATCGCAGAAGAGATAAAGATTCCCTTCTGCCCAAAAGTAATTGATTCTCGTAATAGCCACAAGGGGCTTTGCTTACCAATTACAATGGAAATATTTTTTATGAACATAAATAAACATTCAACTCTTTCAAGTCACTGTGATGAGGCATAGAAAAACATTATGGAATGAAGCAGAATAAAAATATAAAATAAAACCAAATAGAATTGATACCTGGTATACAAAATACGTTTTTTTTTTTTCAACAAATCGGCCGTCTCCCACCGAGGCAGGGTGACCCAAAAAGAAAGAAAATCCCCAAAAAGAAAATACTTTCATCATCATTCAACACTTTCACCTCACTCATACATAATCACTGTCTTTGCAGAGGTGCTCAGATACAACAGTTGAGAATAAGTCCCTCCCAACTGTCACTATCCCAGACCCCCCTTAAAGTGCAGGCATTGTACTTCCCATTTCCAGGACTCAAGCCCAACTAAATCAATTAACTGGTTTCCCTGAATCCCTTCACAAAATATTACCCTGCTCACACTCCAACAGCTCGTCAGGTCCCAAAAACCATTCGTCACCATTCACTCCTATCTAACATGCTCTCACATGCTTGCTGAAAGTCCAAGCCCCTCGCCCACAAAACCTCCTTTACTCCCTCCCTCCAACCTTTTCGAGGACAACCCCTACCCCGTCTTCCTTCCCCTACAGATTTATACGCTCTCCAAGTCATTCTACTTTGATCCATTCTCTCTAAATGACCAAACCACCTCAACAACCCCTCTTCAGCCCTCTGACAAATACTTTTAGTAACTCCACACCTCCTCCTAATTTCCACACTCCGAATTTTCTGCATAATATTTACACCACACATTGCCCTTAGACAGGACATCTCCACTGCCTTCAGCTGCCTCCTTGCTGCAGCATTTGCAACCCATGCTTCACACCCATATAAGAGTGTTGGTACCACTATACTTTCGTACATTCCCTTCTTTGCCTCCATGGATAACGTTTTTTGTCTCCACAGATACCTCAACGCACCTTTTTTCCTTCATCAATTCTATGGTTAACTTCATCCTTCATAAACCCATCCGCTGACAAGTCAATTCCCAAATATCTGAAAACATTAACTTCTTCCATAATCCCTCTCTCCAATGTGATATCCAATTTTTCTTTATTTAAATTGTTTGATACCCTCATCTCCTTACTCTTATCTATGTTCATTTTCAACTTTCTACCTTTACACACCCTCCCAAACTCGTCTACTAACCTTTGCAACTTTAGAATCTCCCATAAGCACAGTATCAGCAGCAAAAAGTAACTGTGTCAACTCCCATTTTGCATTTAATTCCCCATAATTTAATCCCACCCCTCTCCCCAACACCCTAGCATTTACTTCTTTTACAACTCCATCTATAAATATATTAAACAACCATGGTGGTGACATTACACATTCCTGTCTAAGACCTACTTTTACCGGGAAGTAATCTCCCTCTCTCTTACACACCCTAACCTGAGCCTCACTATCCTCATAAAAACTCTTTACAGCATTCAGTAACTTACTACCTATTCCATACACTTGCAACATTTGCCACAAAATACGTATAATAATGAAAAAAAATGTACATAGAAATATAGTACATAAGTACAGTGGTACCTCGACTTACGATGGTCCCCAAACACACCCTTTTATGTAAGTTTATTTTTTTAAATGCTTTTGTAAGTGTACTTTTAGGGGTCTAAACACACTAGTCTATTTTACATTATTTCTTAAGGAGATAAATTCGTTTGGTAATGGCACTTGAACAGCATTCTGGAATGAAAAAATATCGTAAGTCGAGGTACCACTGTATATACAGCACCTCATCATAAGGTGGACTGCAGTGAATGAAATTTCTATCCAGATTTTAAGTATAATTTTTTTTTAACACACCAGTCATCTCCCACTGAGGCAGGATGACCAGACTAAGAGGAAATGTTCACAAGATTTTCCATTGTTGTTTATAACTAATGAATGTATTCCTCAAAAAAAAAAAAAAATCAAAACTCATAATTAAATATGGAGTACCAAGGTTCAATTGCATTAGAGAGTATGTAATGTAGTACATGTACTACAGTTGAAAACTGAGACACATGTGCAACATATGGGTATCTTTATTGTGGACGTTTTGCCATCCAGTGGCTTTATCAATACAGATTCTAGGACATAATTTGAAGACAGTAGAACTATATACAAAAGATGAGTTAATCAGTCCCTCAGCCTTGGAGTTGGTGTGAAGAGCACCGTAGTCGTGAAGAATCTTCATGACTACGGTGCCAAATTAGTCACCAGGCACCTAAACCATTTTAAACTATCTAAATTAAGCAGAATATTAAAAGGTGACTCAAAGACATAAAAAATTTAAACAAGGTCCTACACCTCAACACTTAAGTCATGATACAAGGTTGCTGACGACACTCATTGCACTGTCACTCATTTTTGTGTATCTCTACTAAGTTTATTATGGAGAATGTAAATAGCTGTCATAGTGAATTGAACTGAATGTACAATACTATATTCATTCATTAGACACTTGCTGCATTTTATTTCATTGGAAATTATTTGATTTAGGTGCTCACATACCTCAGGCTTTCATTATATATGAAACAGGCAAATTTTCTTTTAGCACTGTAACAGAAAATAAGGAACAAGACAGAAGAGAATATTGTGTGTATGAAGCAACCATGTACAATCACCTTCTTTGCTTCATACATGCATCAACAAAGTGACTACATATCACATGTTCAAGATATAAGAAATAGAGGTACTTTTTTTTTTAACAGTATAGGAAAGAACCAAGTTACAGTGCTGTATGTATATGTAAATAGACAGCAGCCATGTGCTATCACTGTCATCACCCAATGCAGCATTACATTTTTGTGAAAATAACTGGAGATAATGTCTACATACATATTCAGTGTATTGTATATGATAATGGCTTACTTTCTTTGCATATAATATGTATTAGGCAAGACAAAGCATTCCATCTCTATTACCACTCGGTGTGCAATATACATACAGTATATATATTTTTAACACACTGTCTCCCACCGAGGTAGGATGATCTGAAAAAGAAGAAAGGCTTTCATAAAGTTTTTCTTCTTTTTACATTTAGTAATTTATACAGAAAGGGTTACTAGCCCCTTGCTATTGTGACATGCATGGCTTATGGAACAAGGATTCTTCTCCACTTCTCCATGATTGCATGTATACATCCCCCCCAAAATTTGTAAAATTTTCCCATAAAGCCACCTATCATTCTTACCTATACTATTTGGTGAGTATTACATACTGTATTTTATAAGGTCAAACATTTTCTGTGCAAATATTTTTGTTTTTGAGCTGAATATTTGTTTTCAAGCTAAAACTTTCTTTGTTTTTGGGCACAATAATCCTCCATTTTAGGAAGGAAACACCAACCACTGTATGTTGCCATATTTAAAATGTTTTTTCTAGAAGCAACTCATGATATTAAACAAGATTTATCTTTATTTGGTGATGAAAAGCTGCGATGGCATCACTGGTGAGTATCATAAGTTGTCCCTTTACTTTACTTTCTAAAATAGGTTCTGGTGAGTGATGTTACAAGTATTAGAGCCAAGGGAAAAATACTAAAAATATATTACCTGGAAATCCAATGGCTTTTCATCCTTACCAAATTCCTTATTCATAATTGACAACTTGCTTCTTGCTCGTTCATGTAGCTCCTGAACCGGCATGCACTGTCTCGCTTTTTCTTGCAATGCTGGACTTTCATATATGAGTACTCTTTCAAATTCTCTAACAAGGTTGGATCTAAGCTTAGATTCCATTTCCTGGAAAAAAAAAATGTTTATCAAAAATACAAGAGATACACATTTGACTAAGCACATAAACAGTTCTCAAGTATACACACATAACCACTCATACTCATGTACACACTAGGGTGGTCTACTGATTGGGGGTTGAAAGTTGTTTTCCAAATTTCTCTTATCTCTATCCTTTATTGCATTTCTTTCTAGCTAACAATTATTTGCAACACTTGAACTTCATTTAGAGGTGCCCCAATGACACTAAAATTTCCCTCCTCTACTGATGGGGGGTAGAGAATTGGTTTCTGAACTTCTCTGCCTTCATTAGATTCCTCTTTTGGGGGCTAAAAATTATTTGTATAATTTTTTTTTCAACACGTCGGCCATCTCCCACCAAGGCAGGGTGACACAAAAAAGAAAAAAATGCTTTCACCATCATTCACACATAATTACTGTCTTTGCAGAGGTGCACAGACATGACAGTTTAGATGTCACCCCAAACAGCCAATATCCCAAACCCCTCCTTTAAAGTCCAGGCATTCTACTTCCCACTTCCAGGACTCAAGTCCAGGTAACCGGTTTCCCTGAATCCCTTCACAAAATATTACCCTGCTCCCACTCCAACAGCCCATCAGGTCCCAAAATGTTTTGTAATAATAGGACTCTATTTAGAGGTGGTCCAGTGACACCCAATTTTCACCTTAGCAAACGAGAATTCCTATTTATTATTATTAGTCCTTATTTTTGCTTTTATTATTTTTCAAAACAATGTCTGTCTCCCACTGAGGTGGGGACCTGAAAAAGAAAAAACACTCATCATCACTCGCTTCATCACCATCTTGCACTAACAACTAAAACCAACATGCTGCGGCTTCAACGGGTCCAGAACAAAGCCCTCCGATTTATCACTGGAACCAGATTCAGAGATAGAATCAGGATGGAAGACCTGCATATTCAACAAGACATCGCTGCAATTAATGTCAGAATAGACAAACTAAAGAAGAGACAGCTATATGGCATGCAAGAACTCTATGTACCAGATAGAGAAAACCCCCCTCAACCAGTAAACACTACCGACTATGTCATCAACACACCTCCCCACCGAACCCAAAGAATGACCCTGCAACAAAGAGTCAGACGTTTCATTCACAAGGACGACTACCCACGACCAAGAATCCTGTGTGACCTCCCCGTTGAACCAGAAGAGTGGATACCACCAGACCCAGTCTACGTCCAACAACGTAGATAAATGCCCCCCATCTATGGGTGACCTACCTTTATCAAACTACATCTTACAACTAACCTTGCAACACTCAAGAACTTCCTACTATAAGACACCACCTCAGAAACTGCTTGACCAGCTCCGGGTTAGCCACCAACAACATCGAAAGCCCAGCAACTACCACCTGTTGCAGCAGCCTTGCCTCCGACCTCAAAAAAAAAAAAAAAAAACTCGTATGCATTCTTCCAACTCGGTAGTATGCTGGGATACAGCTGTACAGTGGACCCCCGAGTTTCGTAAAAACTTCACTCCTGAAGTCTGCTCAAGTGCCATTACCGAACGAATTTACTCCCTTAAGGAAAAATTTCACGTAGGTTAGTCTATTTCAGACCCCCAAAAATACACTTCCACAAGAACTTACAAAATTATACTTACATAATTGCACGATTTCCGGGGTATTCGTTAACCGAGGGTCCACTGTATATTGGTGTGCAACTAATGGGCAGTAGGCATATCCACCTCATAAAATTAACTCATGAAAAACTCTACATACACACACACTTATTATATTGCGCCAAAGTGGTTAGGCCACTTACCTTTATAACCCCACCTCCCCTCCCTCCCAACCATTTCCCATGTTTCCATCCTTACCCATCCTTCTTCCTTCCCCATTTTACTGACGCTCAGGTCAAACCAAGTTCAAGTTGCCAGTGGCATGCCGACATTAGGCATCCTCTCCAAGATACATTACTGTGTACCCCAAACAGCACTACTTATATTGTACTACTCAGTTATCTATCCTTATTTCACCTATGGTGAAGTAAGGATAGATAAGAGAGTAGTACAATACAAGTAGGTATCTACTACACCAAATCACCTAAAAAATTAATAACTCAACATAAAGGTGCTGTGCATACAATCACCCATTCCAGTGCCAGACAACACTCCCCCACTCTTCAAAAGCTTGAACATACTTAATATACAACATACAGTGGTACCCCGACTTACGATGGTCCCCAAACACACCCTTTTATGTAAGTTGATTTTTTTAAATGCTTTTGTAAGTGTAATTTTGGGGGTCTAAAAGGACTAGTCTATTTTACATCATTTCTTATGGAGATAAATTTGTTTGGTAATGGCACTTGAACAGCATTCTGGAATGAAAAAATATCGTAAGTCGGGGTACCACTGTATATGCACTCATACCACTGCCCCTCATATATATACGTATAAGACAATCAATTCCAATAAAAACTCTTCTCTGAAAATTTTCCTTAATAGCAGCAACAGAGCCCACAGGCATAACACAAGATACAAAAATTTCCCTGATATCCTCTGTGTCTGACTCAACCTATGTAAAAGCTCAATGCACATAAAAGGCCTTAAGAACTGGAACTCTGCCTGAAGCATCAAAAGGCCCCCTATCAGCTAATCGATTCAGAACTATAAATACAAGGCACCTCATCTCCTTAACAAAACTAAGACAGCATTATGCCATGTCAAATAAAACAAGCTCATCCAATTCTATCCCTGTTCTTCTTCCAGCCTTCCTTCAATTTCCATACATAATTGGTAACACATTTTGTCCCACTGTATGTCTACTGTAATTAAGTAACTTACTGTATCTTCACCATCTATATTAAATCACTCCACAAAACTGAAGATCATTGAATCAGGTTTGAAATACGTAATCTGTGACTCACCATTTGTCATTAGCTACCTTTCTTATTGTACTTATGATTGTAGTTAACTGCATAGTAAATCCTACTTAATAGTCTGTCTAGTTATGAAGTAATATTTAATCCTTATGATTAGTTTGCCTGAAATGCATTGCATAATTACTGGCTTTCTATTTTGCCTACCAGTGTCTTATTACATATAAACTGCTTATTTGTACTGCATAAAGAAATAAAAATTATATTGTATTGCAATATGTATGTTTTTTCCTCGCACTTCTGCTGACCAAAAGAGCAATTTAAACTGCTTTTGGTTCTATTTTTCCCTAAATAGAAAACAGGAATTCCTATTTTATGAGCAGTGAAGGATTGAGGTTATTGGGTTACCCCTAAATAAACCCTCTAATTTCTCAAACTTGGCATGGTGTATTTTTTATTTAAGTGGAATTAAGCAACAGGTTTAGACAATAAAATTTCACATTCATATTTGCTTATCATATTAAATGCATACTCTCAGACATACTCTTAATTGCCTCCTTGTATTTTTGGTTATGTAATATTACAGCCTTATATTTAACCTAAACACATCTGCCTCGGTGGGTGATGGCCAGTGTTAAAAAAAAAAATACGATTTTTTTTTTAAAGATTCAGATTTCTCAGTATTACATCTACAATACACAGTTCAAAAAAACTGTCTGATAGCAGGTTATTTACTTGTAATTCAGGAGTCAGAGTTTTTGAAAGATCTCCTTTAACAGTTGTTGGTAACTTTTTCATTCTGTCGTGCTTCAGCTTTAGCAGTTGTTGTCGGTATCTGCGTAAATTGTTGAGTGGATCATCTTTTGGAAGAATCAACTTATCATTATCCTGAAACACAGAATTTTCCACAATGAAGGTTCAGTTCGATTTAAAAAAATACAGAAGCATCTAATTATTTTCAAATATTTAAATAATGACTCAAAGGAAACACTTGTACCTTCCTTGCTTGAATACTGATACATTTCTTCGGTGTTAGAACTCAGTGGCAGATCCAAAGGTCCATTTGCTGAGAAAGGGGAGCAGGGGTTACAAGCACACTGCTTAGGGGCATGTACCTCATCATTCAACACCAAATCAAAATCAAATCGTTATTTGATGATGAATGTTTTCACCAAAGGAAATTTGTCTATTTTTTCTAATGAAATTTGTTAATGACCAAACTTACCACAGATTGGGACAAAAAACCTACATGATGAATAAAATATAAAGTACTGCTGGGGAAGCAATGTCCAATTCAGCTTCTCCCATCCCCCCCTGAAAAAAATACAACAATTATTGTACATAATTTTTTAACTGTCCAATTAATCTAGCTTGAATTAACCAGGGTACTGTACTTGAATCAAGAGAAATGTCTGTAAGTCTTCTTGTTAAATATTCAAACAGCACTCACATTAAAGTGTATACAGTGGACCCCCGAGTTACGTTCACCTCGGAAATCATACAATTAGTATGTAAGTGTAATATTGTAAGTGCTTTTGTAAGTGTATTTTTGGGAGTCTGAAATGGACTAACCTACTTGACATTATTTCTTAAGGGAGAAAATTCGTTCAGTAATGGCACTTGAGCAGCCTTCTGGAATGAATTATGATCGTAACTCTGGGGTCCATTGTATATGCAAACTTATATATAATACAGTACATAACATTGGGTGTACTCCATTTACATGAGGGAGGGGGGGCTTTATGTAATCATACAGTCAAACCTCAGAATTCGTGTGCTTTGTAAGTCACATGATTAAATTATATTGTACAACTATTTCACTAAACATTTTGTGGACTGCTTCAATTATTCTCGTGTTTTCATTAGCAGCCTATTTTCTTTTTCGCACACAACTCCTAAATTGAAAACAAACCATAGGATTTTCTTGAAAATGTGTTGGCTCACTGGATTTCCCACAGATAAATCTGTTTTTTTCTATTAACTTTATCTTACGAGTGTCAATATTAAGCAAATTAAAACAATATTTAAAGAGCTATGCCCAAAGATCAACATTTTAATTTTTAATGTTCTATACATGTAAAATTTCAATAATTCAGACAAGCAAAATTTTGTATTACTGTCCATGGGACTTCAAGATCAAGAAGTCTCAAGGAACCTTCATGAATTCTGGGGTAAACTTTGCAGTGTATTGTTTTGAAAACAAACACACTCCTTCCATATCAGCAGACATAATACTACATAGTGACCAGCATTACTTTTCACTCTTCAAAGAAGAAATAAGATACAGTAATTTTTTAAAAGTGAAGATGAAGAGAGTGGTGAGGGAGTGCAAAAGGAGAGCAATGATAGAGTTGGGCGAGGTGCTATCAACAAATTTTGCTGAGAATAAGAAATTTTTTTGGAGTGAGATAAAGTATGAGAAAGCCTAGGGAACAAATGGATTTGACAGTTAAAAACAGAATAGGAGAGTTAGTGGATGGGGAGTTGTTGGTATTGGGAAGATGGCGAGAATATTATGAGGAACTGTTAAATGTTGATGAAGAGAGGGAGACAGTAATTTCGTGCATTGGCCAGGGAGGTATAACATCTTTTAGGAGTGATGAGGAGCTGGATGTGAGTGTGGGGGAGGCATGTAAGGCATTGGGTAGAATGAAAGGGGGGTAAAGCAGCTGGAACTGATGGGATCATGACAGAAATGTTAAAAGCAGGTGGGGATATAGTTTTGGAGTGGATGGTACTTTTATTCAATAAATGTATGAAACAGGGGAAGGTACTAGGGATTGGCAGAGAGCGTGTATAATTTCTTTATACAGTGGACCCCCGAGTTTCGTAAACCCCGGAAATCGTACATTTATGTAAGTATAATATTGTAAGTGCTTGTGGAAAAGTATTTTTGGGGGTCTGAAATAGACTAACCTACGTGACATTTTTTCTTAAGGGGGTAAATTCGTTCGGTAATGGCACTTGAGCAGACTTCAGGAGTGAAGTTTTTACGAAACTCGGGGGTCCACTGTATAAAGGAAGGGGGACAAAAGAGAATGCAAAAAATTATAAGGGAATAAGTTTACTGAGCATACCAGGTAAAGTGTATGGTAAGGTTATTATTGAATGAATTAGAGATAAAACAGAGAGCAGGATTGCAGATGAATAATGATGCTTTAGAATGGGTAGGGGATGTGTAGACCAAATGTTTACATTGAAGCATATAAGTGAACAATATTTAGATAATGGTAGGGAAGTTTTCCTTGCAATTATGGATTTAAAAAAGGCATATGATATAGTGGATGGGGAAGCAATGTGGCAGATGTTGCAAGTGTATGGAATAGGTAGTAAGTTACTAAATGCCATAAAGAGTTTTTATGAGGATAGTAAGGCTCAGGTTAGGGTGTGTAGGAGAGAGGGAGATTACTTTCCAGGAAAAGTAGGCCTTAAACAGGGATGTGTAATGTCACCATGGTTGTTTAACATATTTATAGATGGGGTTGTAAAAGAGGTAAATACTAGGGTGCTAGAGAGAAGGGTGGGATTAAATGCAAAATGGGAGTTGACACAGTTACTTTTTGCTGATGATACTGTGCTTTTGGGAGATTCTAAAGAGAAGTTGCAAAGGTTAGTGGACAAGTTTGGGAGGGTGTTTAAAGGAAGAAAGTTGAAAGTGAGCACAGATAAGAGTAAGGTGAAGAGGGTATCAAATGAGTTAGGTAAAGAAAAATTGGATATTACATTGGAGGGAGGGAGTATGGAAGAAGTGAATGTATACAGAAATGTGGGAGTAGACTTTTCAGTGGATGGGTTTATGAAGGGCAAGGTAAACCATAGAACTGATGAAGGAAAAAAAGTGGGTGGTGCACTGAGGTATCTGTAGAGACAAAGAACATTATCCATGGAGGCAAAGACGGGGATGTATGAGAGTATAGTGGTACCAAAGCTCTTATATGGGTGTGAAGTATGGGCTGTAAGTGCTGCAGCAAGGAGGAGGCATGAGGCAGTGGAGAAGTCTTGTCTAAGGGTAATGTGTGGTGTAAATATTATGCAGAGAATTCATAGTGTGGAAATCAGGAGGAGGAGTGGAGTTACTAAAAGTATTATTCAGAGGGCTGAGGAGGAGTTGTTGAGATGGTTTGGTCATTTAGAAAGGATGGAGCAAAATAGGATGACTTGGAGGGTGTATAAATCTGTAGTGGAGGGGAGGAAGGGTAGGGATTGTCCTAGAAAAGGATGGAGGAAAGGGGGGTGAAAGAGGTTTTGTGCACAAGGGGCTTGGACATACAGCAGGTATGTGTGAGTGTGTTAGATATAAGTGAATGGAGACAAATGGTTTTTGGGACTTTATGAGCTGTTGGAGTGAGAGCAGGGTAATATTTTGTGAAGGGATTCAGAGAAACCAGTTAGCCAAACTTGAGTACTGGAGGTGGGAAAGTACAATGCCTGCACTTTAAAGGAGGGGCTTGGGATATTGGCTGTTTGAAGTGATATCTGAACTGTCATATCTGGGTGTCTCTACAAAGACAGTGATTATGTGTGAATGATGGCAAAAGTGTTTCTTTTTTGGGTCACTCTGCCTTGGTGGGAGATGGTCAATGTGTTGGTGAAAAAAAAAAAAAACTTAACTCCCAAAAAAGGAGAAACACTTTCAACATGACTCACTCCATCACTGTCCTGCCAGAGGCATGCTGATACTACAGCTCAGATGCCCTTCCACACTGCAGTATCCCCACCCCTCCTTTAGAGTGGAGGCACTGTACTTCCCACGTCCAGGACTCAAGTCTGGCTAACCGGTTTCCCTGAATTCCTTCATAAATGCTACCTTGCTCATACTCCAACAACCAATGAAAACCACTTGCCTTTGGCTACGGTTTGATAAAGCTCCTGGAGAGAGAAACGTTGCCACAGTAAAATGTCACATTAGTTGCACTTGTGTCCTTTTACCTAATATATTGTCAGTAATTCTACCAACATTAATACATTCACTATCCAGCATGCTCACATACTTGTTGGATGTCCAAGCCCCTTGCATACAAAACCTTGACCACTTTCCCAACCTTAACCCTTTACCGGGCAGGACCGTGTAGAGACGGTCCTAAACACGTGTTTTTTGCACGTGTCATCCTACTCCCCCAGCGCATCTAGGTTCCCGTTCTCTGTTTCTGACCAATCACAAGCCTTCTGTGAGTCGCTCCAGCTAAGTGAGACCGGCATCTGCTCGCTTCCCATTGGTTGAGAGACCAAAATGTAAACACTTCTCGCTTGGCGTCACCCAGAGCCAGATTTTTGCTCTTCTTCCACTCATATACACTGTGATTATACTCTCTACAATGTCGGTAAGTACTTATTGTTGTGTCCAGTGTGTAAATGAATAGTTTAGGCATATTTTGAGATATATATCAGGAGTTAGATATGCATAATATGAGTGTACCATGCAATTGAAAAAGTGCAACAAAAGAGGACCGTGTACAGACGGTCCCGCCCGTCAGGGCCACATTTCAAATTTCAGTAAATAAATATTTATATAAAAATTTCTAGTGCATATATGAATTCTGTAGTGGTCTGGGTGTGTACAGAACATTCTTATTGTCATTCCAGATCAATGAGAAATTGTTCTATTGTGAACCCTTCCAACAGAAGTTCAAATATCTCTGCATTTTGGTGGAAAGTGACTCAGATCCAGAACCAGATGACCTGTTGCCATCTCCAGTGCAGTACCAACGTGCAGAAAGGCCTGATGACAGTGTGAGGTTTGACCAAAATGATAGGTTTGATAAAATGCTAGGTCACTGGCCAGTGCAAGGCAGAATATTTACATGCAATTATTGCAGCAAAACGAAAAATCATGTCACATCCTCATTTTTGTGTGCCGTATGCAAGGTAAATCTATGCATCAAGAAGGAAAGAAATTGCTTCATAGCCTTTCATTGTAGCAATTAGTGATCAAGAATGATTGTTTTTTCTCAGGAAATTCAGGAATATGGGACTTGAAAGTTTTATCCCTTTGCAATGTGTCCATGTTGCTCTTTGGTTCACTTTCATATTTTTTATACATACAAAATGTTTGGAAACAAGTTCCATTTGTGTTTTTGATATTGTCTATTAGTATAATAAAATAGAAAAATACTTATTTGGTGTTTTATTAACAATTGCAAATTTGCAACATTCAGAATTTGACACCCTTTAACGGTCAGGACCGTCTGTAGACGGTCCTTGAATATTGGCAATTGCGTGAAAATTTTTTTTAGAATTTCAATTATATGGTCTCATTATCCTTACATTCAGTTACTCCATCCACTCATTTGAAATACATTTTGAAATTATCATTTTCCAGGGAGTGCCCGGTAAAGGGTTAAATTAAGAATAACTGCTTTTCTTGATGTTGAAATTAAAGACAGTAAATTTGAAACAATATGAAGGAAACTCAGAAATACTTTATAATGATTTTGAGAAACTAAATCCTTTAGTGACTGATGTCATCAACGATGGATGTCCTGTTGTTGCACCTTTTGCCTCGCATGTTGCTTCAATAGAAACAGCTTATTGAGCTGCAGGAAGATGTGGGTTTGAAGCTAGTATATAAAAGCTCATCTCTAACTGACTTTTGGAAACAAATCCCAGAAGCAAAGTATCCTATTCTTCAGAAAACTGACTTCCAACTAGTACTCTATTTTTGGCACAACTTACCTCTGTGAATCTCTCTTCTTTGTAATAAAATTTATCAAATCAAAACATTGTGCTATCCTCACTAGCAGCCACCTCACTGAACTTCTTAGAACAGCTTTGACATCCTACCAGCCAGATTTTAAACTATTAACTGCAAAAATGAAGACTTAATCAAAGTCTTCAATGAGCAGAGATTACACATACAGTGGACCCCTGCCTAACGAACACCCCGGAAATCGTACAATTATGTAAGTATAATATTGTAAGTGCTTGTGGAAGTGTATTTTTGGGGGTCTGAAATAGACTAACCTACGTGACATTATTTCTTAAGGAAGTAAATTCGTTCGGTAATGGCACTTGAAAAGGCTTCTGGAATGAATTTTGTTCGTTAGGCGGGGGTCCACTGTATTCTGCTTTGGTGAGTAGGACTACTATGTACAGTGGTACCTCGAGTTACGATATTTTTTCGTTCGAGAATGCTGTTCAAGTGCCATTACCAAACGAATTTATCCCCATAAGGAATAATGTAAAATAGACTAGTCCTTTTACACCCCCAAAAATATACTTACAAAAGCATTTAAAAAAAAAAACTTACATAAAAGGTCGATTTTGGGGACCATCGTAACTCTAGGTACCACTGTAGTTGTATTTTTTACTAGGCATTTATAAATACAATTTTAAATTATTTTCTGTGGCTCTTGATCATTCAAAAATGTATGAAAATTATTATATGTGGCTCTTCTTATCGAAGAACTTGCCCACCCCTGGTATACAGTAATGAATATTTAGAACTACAGTAGGTTATAAAATTTTGTGCCTAAAATGCACAGCATACTAGCAGTTTTCTTTTGTGCTGAACAATATTTTATTACATGTAAACTACATTTTGTATACTGCACAAAGAAATATAGTTTATTTGTAAAGCATATAGTAAATAAGGAACAGTACACAGTGAATCAATCAAAAGTATTGTTTTACAAGTGCATGTTGAAAGACTATGTATGACACAAGAAAATGAACATAAATAGGAAATATTCTTTGAGAAATTCCTAAATGCAACAATATATGCTAATACAATGTATTGGTATTGCCTTAAAATAAAAACAAATAGATATACAGTATTTTTTTAGTAAGCAAAAATAAAAAAATGTATGACCATGATAGGAGTTGAAGGAAGGAAAAATGCACACAATCTTACCTCCTCAAACCCCATGAGAAAGAGAACTTCCAAGGCACCAATGGCAGGAATCAATTTTTGCTCCATTACACAACTGCTCAGATTCACACTGCGAAATTTCTCATTTGAGGGATCCCTTAATATGTTGTCTGCAATCTAAAATCATATATTACTTAGCACAGCAAAAACACAATAAATGCATAAGGAGCAATACTAATACGTACAGTACTGATATTACATGCAAGTCACAATACAGTAAGTTGAGATCTTAAGACTATAAAAAATCTCACTCAGGACAGTGCTGGCAATTATTTTTATGATATAAATGTAATAGCACTACCTAACCTAACCTAAGCCTAATTAATACTGAATAATGTAACATCCTGTGTACTCACCAAAAAACAGATAAGTATTTAAACCTCTAGAGCCAACATGTTAAATTAAGCATTAACACACTGGCAGGTGTATGAAATAGTTACTCTAATACATAGCTATGGCTAAGTTATAAAATAAGGCATATATTTCTGACAATATATGATCCAATAAGAATCATTAAGATGTCAGGTGGGATAAGATTTTGTTCAGATTTTTAACCCAGAGGGTTAGCCACCCAAGATAACCCAATAAAGTCAATGTGTAATTTGGAACTGTCTGTCTTATTTCCATTGGTGTCCTTTAATCTTGTCCCCCAGGGTGCAACCCACAACAGTCAACTATCACCCAGGTACCTACTTACTGCTAGGTGATCAGGGGTAGCAGGTGCAAGGAAACCCGCCCAATATTTCCACCCATGCCGGGGATCAAACCATGGACATTCAGTATGTGACCTGAGTGGGCTATCAACCGAGCCACAGATAAGATGAATGAAGCTTCATTTAAGAAAGTACCCAAATATCTGCCTTTTGTGACAATTAAGCGTACATATCTTTTCTTCCACTCCAGATAGTTATGGCAAATGATGAAAAAGACACAAGTGCAGAGAGCAACTTTATTAAGACGTTTTTGCCTGTGGAACAGGTTTTTTAACTCAATCAAGCGTCAATACTGTGGCTGAAATTAGGAGGAAAACCTTATGACAATGTTTCAGTCTTCTTTTGATCATTGTGACTTGACAATGGTCCAGGACAAACCAAAATACCACCATAAGGTTTCTCTCCTAATTACGAGTTTTTGGTGAAACAGCAAAGCCTTAACTTAGTGAAACCAGACGAACCACACATACAGCCTATAGACACTGCCAACAAACTTAATATCTTCTTTTCTACTATAGGATCAAAACTAGCAAACAGAATCCCAAATGCAAATACTCAGCCACAAGACAACTTCATTGGTAATTACCCAAATACAGTGGTCCCTCGGTTTTCGTGCATCTCCAAACTCGAACATTTATGTAAGTGTATTTTCGTAAGTGCTGTTGCAAGTGTATTTTTGGGGGTCTGAAATAGACTAACCTACGTGACATTATTTCTTAAGTAAATTCGTTCGGTAATGGCACTTGAGCAGCATTCTGGAACGAATTTTTGGCAAAAACCGAGGGACCACTGTACTCTATATATAGCACCAACAAATCCTACTGAAGTCTCACTAATAATTAAATCATTAAAAAACAAGGCAGGAGACCTAAATGACTTGCCAACAATCATGTATAAAAAAGCAGCTCATGTGCTGTCCCCCATTATTGCAACACTATTTAACAAATCTGTTGAATCTTCTAAATTCCCATCCATACTCAAGATGGCAAGGGTCACCCCGATCCCCAAAGGAGGCAATCCTACAGAACTAAACTACCTACACACCAATATCTAACTTGCCTTTGTTCTCAAAAATCTTCGAAAAAATAATACATAAACAAATCTACTCCTACCTCCTATCCCATAACATACTGAACCCCTGGCAGTTTGAGTTTAGGCCAAAAAAAGCACGAATGATGGAATTATTCAGATGCTTGAATTACTATATACAGCAATTGACAAAAATGAATATCCTCTGACTCTTCATTGACCTACGGAAAGTATTTGATACAGTCGACCACAATATCTTGCACCTAAAACTAGAGCATTACGGGGTCAGAGGACACTCGCTCAACTACCTAAAATCTTATCTTAGTGGTAGGCACCAGTATGTATACACAAATGGCATGACCTCCAATACTCAGCCTGTAGTTGTTGGAATGCCACAGGGAAGTGTCCTAGGTCCTCTACTCTTTCTTATTTACATCAATGACCTCCCAAATGCATCGCAACTCCTTAAACCAGTTCTATTTGCAGATGATACCACTTATGTCTTCTCCCACCCAAACCCAGCTATACTTAGTAACATTGTAAACAGTGAGCTTCATAAAATAGCAAACTGGATGACTACCAACAAACTTACTCTCAATATAGACAAAACCTACTTCATGCTTTTTGGAAATAGAGCATCAAATATCCAGCTAAACATATCGATAAATGGTTCACCCATTACTAGACACACTGAGGGCAAATTTCTAGGTCTCCACCTTGACTGTAATCTTAAATTTCAGACCCACATCCAGCATATAACTAAGAAAGTTTCCAAAACAGTAGGTATCCTCTCCAAGATATGATACTATGTACCCCAAAGGGCCCTCCTTACCTTATATCACTCTCTAATATACCCTTACCTAACCTATGGTATTTGTGCTTGGGTATCTACCACGGCAAATCACATCAAAACTTTAATAACCCAACAAAAAGCGGCAGTGCAGATGATCACAAACTCCAGGGCCAGACAACAGACCCCACGTCTTTTCAAAAACATGAACTTACATACATAATATACACACTTATTATCGTGCCTACTACATATACAGAACATTAAACTCCAATATCAACCCTCCGCTCAAACTTCTCTTAGACAGTTTCAACAGAAAACAATGGCATAACATAAGGCACAAAACACTTTTTGACATCCCTAGTGTCCATCTCACACTTTGCAAAAATGCAATGCACATAAAGAGCCCTAAGGTCTGGAACTCTTTGCCTGAAACAGCACGAGGTCCTCTGCCCTCAAATCAATTTAGGACCATACTAAAAAATCATATCTCTCAATAACAAACATACCCACATCATGCTAAACCCCAACCAAATTCCAAGTAACTCCCCCAAATACTTTATTATCCCTTAACTATTAAGCCATTATATTACAAACTTACTAATATATGTTTGTATCACTAATTGTACTACCTCATATTTATAATATAGTGTAAATGAACTTAATTACAAACTAAAAAATGTATGATTGATTTTATCACAAATTGATTGTATCATAAATTGTACTATACCTCACACATTAATAATAGATTGAAATATAGAATATTTGTATTCTACCACTGTAAAAGAACTTAATTACGAACTTAAAAATTTATGATTGTATCATACTAATAATAGAGTGAAATATTGACTATTTGTAATCTACTACTCTTCACCTGTCTAGACTTAAATGGTCAATAAGTACATATTAGGTTAAGTCTGCCTGAAATGCCTCAGCATGATTGGAGCAAAGAAAGCCACTATCATATTATGATATGTAAACACACATTGTAACCTTTGCAAAGAAATATATATTTTATTTTTATTTATTTAATAATACATTTTGCCTGTTTCACAGGCAAAAACATCTCAACAATCTTCCTCTCTGCACTTGCTAACACCCAGCATCCTTAAATCCATTAACAAAAGGCACCAATATGAAAAACAATACAGAAGGGGTCTAATAACTAGAGAACAATCCAAACGCTACTCATCAATCCTTACCAGCCTGATAAGAAGGTCAAAAATATTATATTATGAGAACAGATTACATAACATAAAAGGTGATATGAAAAAGACCTGGAAAACCCTATCAGCAATTCTAGGAAATAAAAAGATATCCAAGAACAATACCATCAAATTATCAAAAACAGACGAACCCCTACTTTCACCAATTGAGACAGCAAACAGACTTAATGTTTTCTTCTCCACCATAGGAAAGAATCTAGCAAGTAAAATCCCAAGCTCGAACACACGTCCAACAGACTACCTCACCAACACCTACCCTATTACGATATTCCTAGCTCCTACCAACCCAATAGAAGTCTCGTTCATAATCAACACCCTTAAAAACAAGGCAGGAGACATAAATAGCTTACCACCTTTTATGTACAAAAAAAGCTTCACAGGTACTGTCACAAATTATTGCAACACTATTCAATAAATCCATTGAAACCTCCACATTCCCATCAATTCTCAAAATAGCAAGGGTCACCCCGATCCATAAAGGAGGTGATCAAACAAACATGAATAATTATAGACCAATATCCAGTTTACCACTGTTCTCTAAAATCTTTGAAAAATTAATTCATAGACAGATCTATTCCTACCTCATCTCACACAACGTACTCAACCCCAGTCAGTTTGGATTCAGGACCAACAAAAGCACAAATGATGCCATTATACACATGCTAGAGTTAATATATACCGCACTTGAGAAGAAAGAAGTTCCACTGGGAATCTTCATTGATCTATGCAAAGCTTTTGATACAGTTGATCATGATTTACTGCTTACAAAACTAGCACACTATGGTATAAGAGGGCACTCGCTCAACTACATAAAGTCATACCTCAGTAACAGAAGCCAATACGTGTACACAAATGAAGCGAACTCTTCCATACAGCAAATTACAGTCGGAGTCCCTCAAGGAAGTGTACTGGGTCCACTCTTATTCCTCATTTACATCAATGACCTACCTAATGCATCACAACTACTCAAACCCATATTATTTGCAGATGACTCAACATATGTCTTCTCTCACCCAAATCCAGTCATACTAGCCAATACTGTTAATGCAGAATTACAGAAAATATCGACATGGATGATGACTAATAAACTTACTCTAAATACTGACAAGACCTACTTTATACAATTTGGAAACAGTTACAAATGTTCCACTTAACATAACACTCAACAGTTCACCCATCACAAGACTCAAAGAGGGAAAATTCCTAGGAATCCACATTGACAGTAGCCTTAAATTCCAAACACACATACAACAAATTTCCAAGAAAATCTCTAAGACAGTAGGCATATTATCTAAGATACGCTACTATGTGCCTCAATCAGCTCTCCTTGCACTATATCACTCGCTCATTTACTCATATCTCACGTATGGAATCTGTGCATGGGAATCAACAACATTAAATCACCTTAGACCACTCATAACCCAGCAAAAGGCTGCAATCAGAATGATAACAAATTCCCACTCTAGACAGCATAATCCGCCAATATTCAAAAGCCTAAAACTACTCACCATAAAGAACATTCACACTTATTCTTGTGCCTACTACATACATAGAACTCTACATTCTAATATAAACCCTCCGCTCAAAATTCTCCTCACCAACTTTAATAGGACCCATGACCATAACACAAGATACAGATCACTTTTTGATGCACCCCGTGTCCACAGCAACCTATGTAAGAATTCTATGCACATAAAGGGCCCCAGAATCTGGAACTCATTACCAGGAAATGCTAAAATAACCTTGTCTGAAAATCAATTTAAGACTTCTCAAAAACCACCTACTCACCCTAAACTAAATACTCAAACTGTAAATTAACTCTCAAAATGCTCAATGTTATATTCATTAAGATAATTTAATTTTTACTATTATGTTCCATCCTACTAAACATTTGTTACAATGTCTCTCATCATTTTGTAATGAACAATGTATTATCATCATATAATTTGAACGATCTACCAATTCAAACTCACTCAATTACTCCAATATTATGTTCATAGTCTATAAGCAATTAGATTAAGCTGCCCCTAATGCCAAGGCATGCCAGAGGCTCTCCTTGCACTTCAATTTATGATTGTAATGTAAACCCATGTACACGAGCAAAGAAATAAAATTTTATTTGTATTTGTTTACAGTCATGGCAAAGGTTTAAAAATAATGTTACTGACAATATCACAAAGACTTTCCTTGGATTATTAACTCCAAAGGACTGACTATAAACCCAGGATAACTCAGAAAACCAAGCAGTGTGACTTATTTCTGTTTGGTTCTTCATTACTCTTTTCCAGGATGCAACCCATAACAAGTAATAATAATATTAATATAATAATATCTTTATTTACTACAGGTATATGTACATGGTATACAGGCCTAGCTGACATCAATGACATACTGGCCCTGGGTCCAAGGGAGCATGTAGGCCAGGATGAATTACAACAATTGGATATGCTGAATATTGAAGACAGAGTAAAACAACTTAAATTGAATCAAGTTTATAAAATTGCTCACAAACTGTGTCCAGAATATCTTGCTGCCAATTTTGTCAAGGCTGGGAACCAAAGCAGTCATAGTACTAGGGGAAGAGAGCACAACTTTGTAGTACCCACAGTCAGTGGCCAGGCTTCAAACACCTTTTATTGTACAGCAATAAAGGAATGGAACAGACTGCCTGCACATGTCGAAGCCAGTCATAGCATCAGCCAGTTCAAGAAGAGAACCAAAAGCTACCTAATGAATGTAGCGACAGAAAGGGAGAACAATTTTTTATTTTTTTTTAGCTAACATATATGTAAATGTAAATACCTCTTTACCTTATTCCTAGTATATATTCTTTATAGTATAAAAACATATATCTCCTACGGTGTATAATATTAAGGTATTAAATGGACCCCAATGGAAATAAGTCACTGTCTGACTTTTTTGGGTTATCATAGGTTTTCTACACATATGCTGTTATGTATGATGATCTATGTAACTATTTGTGTATACCTGAATAAACTTACTTACTTACTACTCTATAGAAAGCCCCTTGTTAAGCTGAGCATTTCGGGCAAATTAGGTCGTGTCCCAGGATGCGACCCACACCATTTGACTAACACCCAGCTACCCATTTTACTGATGGGTGAACATAGACAATAGGTGTAAAGAAACACCCCTAATGTTTCTACCCTGGCTGGGAATCGAACCCAGACCATCGCCGCATGAAGTGAGAGCTTTAGCCACCAGACCCCCACCAAGTGAATAAGGGCAGTGGTTGAAGACTTTATTCTCATTATCAAACAAGAGGGATATTACCCCAGGATAACTCGAGAAAGCCAATCAGTTTGACTTATTTCCACCGGGAATTTTGGTCCTCTTCCTCAGCGACTCATAATAGTTGGGTAATCTATCTATCTTTCCTAGGTTTAAACTACACAATGTACTTGTGACCATAGCATATGTACCCTCAAGACCACTGTTAACTTGTATGTCTGACTTTTTTGGGTTATCTTAGGTTCTCTACACATATGCTGCTATGTATGATAATGTAAATGTATTTGTGTATACCTGAATAAACTTACTTACTTACCAATGCCAAAGTTACTGTACCTAATTAAATTTAAGACTTCAAAATTTTCAATATTATATATAGTTATCATAACTTAATCTATATTATATATAGGTTATCTTATGATAACTTAACCTTAGATCTCCCATTTCCTAGGACTTACTTTCCTGGGACTTACTTTCATTGGGGTCCTCAATACCATTTAAATGTTTTAGGTGCAACTAGGGATAGCTCAAGAAAATCAAATAATATATGACGGATTACTCGAAAACAATGCTATTAACCATTCTCACACACAAATATGTATACATTACCTTCAGCAGTGTGTCGACAGCTGCGTGTAAGAGTTCTTCATCATTATCTAAGAGAGAGAGGATACAACCAGACATCTCATCCATGGCTCACAAGTGACTAGTTTAAGTCTTCGTATCCAACTGGAGTCTTCACACACCTCACCATAAATAAATTTCTCTCTCCCAATAACGTTTTTCTCCATATAATAATAGTACGCAGCACCAGAATCCTTACATCTTTATTTACGTGTTCATCACAGTAGCTCCTTGTTCTTCAAGAACTAATTTATTTTACGGTTATGCTACGATTTTATCCTTTTATGATATTTAACGAAAAAAGTGTGTGGTGTTTTTCTTCAATAGTTTTTTTTGTTTTTGCCAGCATGACGCTAGACAACGCTGTTGTTGTTTAAATACCAAAAATAGGGATTAAAGTAAACTTTCAGGGTATATACAGCCTGGGATACACAACTACCGGTGCGTATATATCCGTCGATGTTCCACATACTGCTTGATAATACAATGTGTTCCAATCTTTCTCCCTTGCCAATCTAACGTGTTCCAATCTTTCTCCCTTGCCAATCTAACGTGTTCCAATCTTTCTCCCTTGCCAATCTAACGTGTTCCAATCTTTCTCCCTTGCCAATCTAACGTGTTCCAATCTTTCTCCCTTGCCAATCTAACGTGTTCCAATCTTTCTCCCTTGCCAATCTAACGTGTTCCAATCTTTCTCCTTGCCAATCTAACGTGTTCCAACTCTTTTCTCCCTTGCCAATCTAACGTGTTCCAATCTTTCTCCTTGCCAATCTAACGTGTTCCAATCCTTTCTCCCTTGCCAATCTAACGTGTTCCACTTTCTCCTTGCCAATCTAACGTGTTCCAATCTTTCTCCTTGCCAATCTAACGTGTTCCAATCTTTTCCCTTGCCAATCTAACGTGTTCCAATCTTTCTCCCTTGCCAATCTAACGTGTTCCAATCTTTCTCCTTGCCAATCTAACGTGTTCCAATCTTTCTCCCTTGCCAATCTAACGTGTTCCAATCTTTCTCCCTTGCCAATCTAACGTGTTCCAATCTTTCTCCCTTGCCAATCTAACGTGTTCCAATCTTTCTCCCTTGCCAATCTAACGTGTTCCAATCTTTCTCCCTTGCCAATCTAACGTGTTCCAATCTTTCTCCCTTGCCAATCTAACGTGTTCCAATCTTTCTCCCTTGCCAATCTAACGTGTTCCAATCTTTCTCCTTGCCAATCTAACGTGTTCCAATCTTTCCCTCCAATCTAACGTGTTCCAATCTTTCTCCCTTGCCAATCTAACGTGTTCCAATCTTTCTCCCTTGCCAATCTAACGTGTTCCAATCTTTCTCCCTTGCCAATCTAACGTGTTCCAATCTTTCTCCCTTGCCAATCTAACGTGTTCCAGATCTTTCTCCCTTGCCAATATGACGTGTTCCAGATCTTTCTCCCTTGCCAATATGACGTGTTCCAGATCTTTCTCCCTTGCCAATATGACGTGTTCCAGATCTTTCTCCCTTGCCAATATGACGTGTTCCAGATCTTTCTCCCTTGCCAATATGACGTGTTCCAGATCTTTTTCCCTTGCCAATATGACGTGTTCCAGATCTTCCTCCCACGCGACACATTCATCAGATCTTCCTCCCAGGCAAAGTGTTTCTCTAACCAAGTGTGGCTCGGGCCATGGCACCTTTCACTTTAAAATAAAAAAAATTACCATTCACAAACTTTCACACCCACTGCTAACTCCACATATATCATGTACAGGTACTCTTGAGCTATTATTACAATATAGAAAATGTCATGATGTTCTTAATGCTTCACAGGGACTTGAACCACTTGTTTGCAGATGACAAGTTTAATCATTTGAAATGACAATCCAAATGCATTCAACAATACTACAAATACCAAACTTTCACAAATATCTTCTTGGATCACAAATAACGAACTTACATGCATGTACACCCAACTATTATATCCCTTTGCATAAAAATGTATCATGTTGAAATAAAATATTATTATTGACGAGACCTATATAATGGTTGCAAACAAATCTATGTTAATTTGAACATGTGATGTTAGGGCTATCGGCCTATAATTTCTCGTTTGTGCTCTGTCCTTTATGCAAAGGAGGTGTATGTGCACTTTAAGGCCTCTGGTATTCCACCTAGAGCTAAGCTCTTTCTCCAAAGAATACAGAGTGCTTGTGCTAGTTTTGCATTTGAGGCACCTCCCATGAGGGAGGTATCAAAATTGTAGGTCAACATAGGCAATAGAACTTTAATTACTTACATGCACATATCCTTGTATGATTTTTGTTCAATTAATTTTTAACCCTTTGTCATTCTTAAAACCCCCTAAGAGACTTTCATTTTCTAGTGCCCTATCATGGAGCATAAATTATGGTGACAAGCTAATAGAAGTCTTGGTCTTCCTCAGGAACCCAATCAGACTCTGTTCCCTCCTGGCAAGAGAGATAGGAGAAGTGAAGTATGTAGTGTAGTTCTAGATTTATGAGAGGGTGATTCCAAATCTCTTATATAAATGAATACTGACAACTCAAAATTTATGAAAAACTAAGTTATGCCATAAGTTACGAGAATCAGTATTAGAAAGGACTAGTGATGCACTAATTGACCCCATGGTGCTTAGCATTTAACTTGGTACATTATTACTTTGATGATGAAACAGTAAAAGGTTGAGACATGCTTAATACCAGTAATACTGTTTACAGTCATAAATCCACAGTATGAGCCATTATGATGTTTTCAATAAAATGATTACCAATAGGTTTTTGCTATCAATACAATGGGGGTTGTGATTTTTTTCTTTGGTACTAGTCTGATTATGCACCCTTCACAGTAGGTTGCCATGATTTTGGTGATGAGCTCTATCAAAAGAATTAGAGCTACCCCTCTCCATGGCTCAAAAGCCTCCTCACCAGTCAAAAACCCTCTGAGGGATTCCCAGTTGTAGCCTAGAGGATTGGAGTTCAGTCTTAATCCACTCATTTGCCCAGTTATATGAACAGTCTACATTACAAATGCCTCACTGCTTCCTGTTCATCACCCCTTTGCAACCTACACTTTCACATTTGAAATGCCCTTCATTTTATTTTAGTCAGGGAAGCATTAACCCTTTAAGTGCCTGAGAAATGGTAGGCATTTAAGTTTGATCCAAAGAAGGGAGGAAAACTAGTTCTTTGGATCAAGAACTCACTGGCATCTAGGTGCCTCCCTTGAGGGATGCAATGCCCTTTAGCTGTACTGTGGTTGCCTCTCCTCCACTTCATTCACTGCACAAACCCTTCCAATTCCTGACCCACCTCAATTTACACTACATCCTCCCCTCCTATCAAACTAAAAATTATGCTTCATACTAAGGTCTCACTAACTCATTACTGCTGCTTTTAATTCTGAAGATCTTGGGAAAGACCACAACAATTTATCAGTCTGTACAGACTATTATGACCTGACTCCTTGATCAATTTTCTCTCCTGTATAGTTCCCAGAGGATTTCCCTGTCAATTTTGGAGGCTAGACAAAGCACAATGTATTACACTTTCAGCAGGAAAAGGAAATACCAAAATCTTTGGTAAACTCTTTACTTGTAACTTATCTGTATTAAAGCATAGAGATTTCAGCAAAAAAAAAAAAAAAAAAAAAAAATTTTAGACCTCGGTTATAAAAACACAAAGGCAAGAAATGCTGCATTTAGTTTTATTTTATACGAACTTTAGATACTTTTACAGAAAAGAATGAAATTAGACTCCATGAACTGAAGCAAATAGGATTGAATACAAGTGTCCTTGGAAACCAGATCATTAAAAATCTAAGCACATGTATATTAGGCAAGAACAGATACCAAATAAAAGCTATGATACTCCCTGAATTAGTGACAGTTCACTGTGTACTTCATTTAGGTACAAAGAGTAATGGGGAATACTTTTGCAGGCAGATTATGCAGCTTTTGCTAGACTTAGAAAGCCACTGATATTACTTGGAAAGTAATTAAGTTTGCCTATTTTGTTTTCTCTCCCAGTAAGGACTGTAGTGGTTTGAAGGATAAGAGGAAAAAAGTGTTACTTTATACACCAAAGTGACTATTTTATTGGGTACTGTTGCTGGCAAGAAATGTGGTGCAATTATTATTATAATAAAATAGAAGCGCTAAACCACAGGGGTCATACAGCGCTGCAATGTGGTGCAATGACCACTTCAGACTACCAAATTTGATAGTGTATACCATCTAATGCTACTCCCTTATTTCTCCACATGCTATACTAAAAACAACCTTCGCACTTCTCCAAATTATAGAAGCTATTTATCAACAGTGTCCTGTCAACTGAAGTGTATTTTGCCAGACATACTATATTTACTGGACTTTGAAGAAAAAAGTATAGGGGACAACTATACTGGAATTTCTTCTCACAAAGCATCTGATTAGAACATGGGAGTCTACGGAAAATGAGTTAATTACTGTCAATTTTGCTTTATGTCAAGTTTGTCAGCAGGCAGGGATTACTGTATAGCATGTGTATTTTTCCTAC